>OVAP01000008.1:0-55064 GCA_900406295.1 Aurinia saxatilis | reverse complement strand
CATTTATTAGGTGTAATGTCTAAGTGACTAAGAACACACAAATTGTTTAAGAAAACTAAACTACTAACCACAATCCAGAAGATCATTCACTAATGAAACCTTGATATATCAAACAAAAATCATGCAAAATAAAATCATGCAAAATATTCAAAATTTCTGTATGGTCTACTCTATATTTATAAAATTTGATTAGGTAGTAAAAAAATATCTCATCTAAACGATTGGTCAATTATACACATAGACAATCCAAATACCACAAAAACATATTTCCGAATATATGATTCATATAATCATACATGTAGAATATTATATTATTATGGGTTACAGCGACTGGAATTTTGATAAATGACATTATTTGAGACTTCTAATTAGTGGGCTTAAACTTGTTTTCGAACCCATTGTAGATGATATTATTTTTCCTTCTCTGTAATGGTCAAGGCCCTTTAGGGATCCTTATCATTAGCATATGGTTTTAATTTAGATCCGAAGAGTATTATTTTCAAAACCCATCAACATCATTTCTTACCAAATTGTGCCGGTTTGTTGTTACCTTTGTGTGTATGTATCACTTAAACAGCAAATCCGGTCACCCCAAAGTAAATGTTGTTTTGAAGCATCTTATTATATACCAACAGTTAGAATCCAATATTAATGGCATCATCATCCACCGACTCTAAAACTCTTGATCTTTTGATTTCTAGAATCTTCATAATAAATTGGTATTTTCTTTTCTTAGCTACATCCTTTCCTTAACTCACACGTTGTCAACGGCCCATAGAAAATGGATGGTAACAAAGACCATCCTTGAACCCAACCAATCAAAACACAAGCTTACACGCGTATCTCACACGTGTCAAAACCTTTGTTATATAAACCAACCTAGGTTTCGTCGATTTCATTATCACAAGCCCAATTTTCTTTGTTTCCTTCGTCAAAATCAATTTGAAAACTCTTCAAAGAAATCCTCGATCATGACTCAAACGGATCTCAATCAGCCGAAATTGGATATGGTAACATCAATATTCTAAATCCCTTTTTTCACATCATTCGATTTCGCGAGATGCATATCTCGATTTTAGTGTCAAATCTTCGTATTACGGTTCTGTGATTTTGTTTTTTTTGAGGTTTTTGGGTTGAATCTTCTCATTTTTCTATCAATTTGTATTGGGTATTTCACTATTTGGGTATTGGGATATTATTAGCAGAATTGTTTATTGGAATTTGTAAATTGATTACCTAATTGTTGGATTATGGATTGAGATTAGAAATTTAAGAGGCTGTTTGTTGTACAGATTCGTAGTTTGTGTTGTTGTTTTGTGTAGAAGATGAGGATTTATGAATTGGAGAATGATTTTTTTTTTGGTGGCTAATTATGCATTTGTTGAATGATCAGACCAAGGAGGAGAAAGAGAGGTTGAAGTATTTGGAATTCGTGCAAGCTGCTGCTATTGAAGCTGTGTTTCGCTTTGCTCTGATTTACGCAAAGGCTAAGGACAAGTCTGGTCCTTTGAAGCCGGGTGTTGAGTCTGTTGAAGGAGCTGTCAAGACTGTTGTTGGTCCTGTCTACGAGAAGTACCATGATGTTCCTGTCGAGGTCCTTAAGTACATGGACCAGAAGGTAATTTTTTTATTGTATTCTTGATGAATTATGGTATCTGACACAACTTTGTCTTGGATTGGATCAATTTGACATAACTGTAGTTAGTATTAGCTATGTTGGGCATATAAATACTTCATGAGATTCTTATTCTCTAACTAGACTTAGGCTAGAGCTTGTGATGATTTTAATCAGTCCATTGTGTGGTTCTGGGGGTGGTTGTTGTAAATGAAAGCATTTCTTGAGTTTTTCAGAGTTGGGTTCTGATCACATTCTCTGGTGGCTGTGTGTACTACTGTAGAACTTGTATCTTTTGAGATGAAGCTTACAGTCTAGGTAGACGATTTATGTAAAAGGCTCAGTGTCATTTGTGTTCTGTACCGTTTTTAATCGCCTTGGTCATTGCAGGTTGACATGTCTGTGAATGAGCTTGACCGCCGTGTCCCACCAGTCGTCAAGCAAGTGTCTGCCCAGGCTATCTCAGCTGCTCAGATAGCACCCATTGTGGCCCGTGCTTTTGCCTCTGAGATTCGACGTGCTGGTGTTGTGGAAACCGCTTCTGGGATGGCTAAATCCGTCTACACCAAGTACGAGCCTGCTGCTAAGGAGTTGTATGCCAACTACGAGCCAAAAGCAGAGCAGTGTGCTGTCTCAGCCTGGAAGAAGCTGAACCAGCTTCCTCTGTTCCCAAGGCTGGCCCAAGTTGCTGTGCCAACAGCTGCTTTCTGCTCTGAGAAGTACAATGATACGGTGGTGAAGGCTGCAGAGAAAGGGTACAGAGTCTCATCGTACATGCCATTGGTTCCAACAGAGAGGATCTCCAAGATCTTCGCCGAGGAGAAGGCTGAGACTCAGCCATTGGAGTTTCACCCCCTTGACTGATTTGGGTGATTCGTAATGTTTTTTCTTTTTTGTTTGGTTGGTATTGAAGTGAACTGGATCTTGGTTAGCGAGTGTTCCTGGTTCTGGTTCTTATGTTTTTGTTTATCAGTTTTCGTTGTTTGTTTAACCAAAAAAGAAAAAATATAATCTATGTTGGGACTATTGTATAAAAACTTTTTCGGTTTTAACTAACTTTTGCTCCTTCCATTGTTTTTCTAATATGCGTCTGCTTTGATGTTGCTCTGTTATAAATGCATCATCACATCGTGACCAAGTGCTTTTTTTTTACCTTCCAGTTTGCTCCAATGTTTGATGAAGGCTCCAACAAAAGAATGGAATAACCACAGTAATAAAAACTCTACATGATGACAATATCCATATATATACCGTGGATATATACCATGGTATATACATTTACATTTATATATATACCATGGTTACATTTACATTTGTTTCAGAGATATGTAGGTGAGTGAGATGACGTCCAAGGAGCTCGAATTTGAAACATGAATTGTTCAGATTCCAAACTGTTTTTAACTGTTTGTGAGGATAGAAACGAACTTATGACATGTATTGTCTCTCGTGTTTCAGATGTGAGAGTACCCTGTATTGTCTCGGGTTAAGAGGCTTATCAGCTCATCAAGGAACCAGCAGAGAAAGATCAACTTGTTTTTGTTTCTTGTTTATTGTCCAGCTTTTTGTTCATTTTCAACCTGCTACCTTTTAGTGCTATATATGCTATGTAATATTATTTCGTCTTTGGATGTGCAAACGGTTTGCAGCAAACCATCCTGGATCATCAACACCCTACCATTTGATTTTGTGTGAAATAATGGTAATTCATTAGTACGATTATAACAAAGATTAGAGTTTTGTAGGATACAATCATATCGCCGTAGTTCCTAATAAGGTACAACGACAATTCTGTGTTTGAGATGTATCCAAAAAATATCTAGTACACCAATAGAAATTTTTAATCGAACATTCTACTCCTCGGTCTCACCAGTGCCTTTCGGTTGTGAAAGACAAAGATCTGGAAACTTCTTAGAAATTGCATCCCTCAAGAACAAATTATCTTTCTTCATTTGTTGATTTTCTTTTTCTAATATTGCAATCCTCTCTGTTGCCGCCCATATCTTATCCTCATGTTCTTTGTTATATGAGAATGACGTAGATGATCCATAATTTGAAAGTATACCGGTACTATAACTATGTTCCTGAAATCATAAAACACCCTAATAAGAACACATATAATTAGGAACTTATGTAAATGATTAAAATGCTGCTAATGTAGCTAAAATGAGACGAATCGAACTAGTGTATTCTACAACTAGTGTATTTGATCAATGTGAAGAAGAAAAAAAAACAGAAAGCAACATAAAGGTAACATGTTGATAACAAAAAAAGGTAGCAACTCCATGTATTGGCTTCACGTACCCGTGTATTGCGGGTTCTTTCTTCATTGGCTTCACGTACCCTCTGTACCTGAAACACGAATGAAGGAACAAAGCAGTGTATAGTCGAATGTACATGGAGATCGAGGGGGATACAATTACACGGAAACATTTGATAATGCATATATACCTCTTCATGTTCGTCTAGAATAAGTTGCGCCCTGCGTTCGAACTCTTCCACATTTGCCTTAAACCCCCTGTTGTTTTTAGAATAAACAACATACTCTGTGGTAACGATTAATTATTTAGTAGTATAGTGTATCCAAAAATTTATAAATCCAACCGAATTACCTGCGATCTGGTAGCCTATAAACCCAACCCATGCTGTTAAGGCAGCTGCATTCGGATGGAGAAGCGAGAGAACGCCCGGACGCTGCAATTTTCGATGCAATTTATAAATCAAACAATATGGAAGAAGAAGAAGAATCGAAGCAGAAATTACCCGTAAGAAACCCAACATTACTTCGCTCTCCACTTTAGGGTTTAGTTGCTGCTCTTCTCACGATGCTCCTTTTCTTAATTTGACCAACTGCCACGTAGACAATACACGTGTACGTAAATGCGGGTCCCATGTCTGACTAATCAAAAATTATAAAATTCTGATTTCTCTTGCTATTGTGCACACACAGTCACCGCCGTTCACGTTAGCAACTTCCGAAACCAAACCCTCCGATCTCACGTAAAACCTCTCTTCCTCAATCTTCACGCACTCACTCAGATTTGCTCAATATGGGAATTCAATTCGTCGACAAAGCAGATCTATGGAAGAGCGTCCTTCTATTGAAACTTCACCTCCGTGATCGATTTCGAATCGCCGTCGATGACCACCGTGGTCGAGCGGCGGTTTTCACATCGGATAATCACTTCTCTTCCACCGTCGACCGCTTAATCACTCGATTCCGTAACTTCCGTAGAGAGTCTCTCCCTTCTCCTCCCGCTTTTTACCGTAGACGAGGTTTGATTCTCGAATCGGATTGGTTTCGTTCTTACACTATTGGTTTTGGTTATGTCTGATTTGGATTGTGTGATTTTTTTGTTTTGTTTAGTTTCTAAAGATTTGACAGCAGAGGAAGAGTCTGCTCTGTTTCGTATGCTTCAAGCTGTGGCTGTTCCACTCATTGGAAATGCTTGTCATGTTTTTATGAATGGTCTTAACCGTGTTCAGGTACAACATCTTTAGCTTAAAGTTGTTATCTTTAGTTTTGTTGTTGATGCTCATTTATGTTTTTTACCTTTTGCAAGGTGTATGGTTTAGAGAAATTGCATGATGCTTTGCTTAATAGACCCAAGAACAAGCCTCTTGTAACGGTATGAGTTGACTTAATGTTTTTTGAATTGTTTGTAAGTTTAGGGAATTTTGATTGTATGCTTACCACTGGACTTTTGAAATGACCTCTCAGGTTAGCAATCATGTTGCATCAGTCGATGATCCTTTTGTTATAGCTTCGTTGCTTCCGCCTAAGCTTCTACTCGATGCCCGTAATTTGAGGTGGACGCTTTGTGCTACGGATCGATGTTTTAAGAATCCGGTAACTTCGGCTTTCTTTCGATCTGTCAAAGTTTTGCCAGTTTCTCGTGGTGAAGGAATTTATCAGCAGGTAAAGTAGGCTGGCCTTGTTTTTCTTCATTGTTTACTGCTAGTTTATCTAAATTGATGTTTACTATTGTTTTCTCCATCTTCTGTATATGAGCTATGGATTCATGTTTGTAACTATTTTTCAGGGAATGGACATTGCGATTTCGAAATTGAACAATGGAGGATGGGTTCACATCTTTCCAGAAGGCAGTCGCTCCCGGGATGGTGGAAAGACAATGGGCTCAGCAAAGAGAGGTATTGGACGGTGAGTCATATGTTCTTTGGATTTATTTCTCCGCTTAAATGTGCGTCTATTGTTAGAACAAATGAGCTAAAAATTGTAATTTACTTCTTCTGCAGGCTGATTTTGGATGCGGATACCCTCCCTATGGTTGTTCCATTTGTTCATACTGGTATGCAAGATATAATGCCAGTTGGAGCCAGTGTTCCACGGATTGGCAAGACAGTGAGTATGCTTAATTTTCCATTTTCCCCCTTTTTTGTGTGTGTTCATCATCGTAGACCAATAACAAATCATACTATCTGGAGGGTATCTGCGTCGAGCATGGAATAGCCAAGAGTGTTTTGCGTAGTTTGATTTGCAAGCCCTGGATACCTATCCAAGTTCCCTTTAACTTCTGAGGCCTTAATATTTAGTGATTCAATGATTGAAACTCATCTCAGACTATGACATTGCTTCATGTATTTTGCAGTCTCTAACCTGTATTTACGCATTGCAGGTGACAGTGATCATTGGAGATCCGATTCATTTTAATGACCTTCTTGAGAGTGAAGGAGCCAAACACGCTTCAAGGAAACAATTGTATGACGCTGTATCTTCAAAAATCGGACGGAGACTGTACCAGTTAAAACAACAGGTTGATAGAGTATCTCTAGAACAACAAGTTTTGATGTCACACAACTCCAAAACATCTTCGGATCGTGCTGCCGAGATCTTCCAAGCGGTTGATTGGGACTCCTTTGGGATGGGAGCACAATACTCAGAAGAATCGTCAGTTAACAAGCAAATCTCCCAAACCGATGATCGCGTCCTCTCCAGTAGTGTAGATTGTCAGATCCCAAAAAAGGGATTCACATCCGAAGGAGGGATGAGCATGAAGATCAAGAAATTCATGGAGTCCACTGAGATCATGGGTTTTGCATCTAGAGGTTTGTTTGCTAACAGTTATACGAGTAGGCGTGAATCTGCCAGCTTTGGTAGCGTACGTCCTTTAAAGGCATGGAAAGAGTATTTTGAAGTTAATCTTGTGAACCGTGGATTGCAACACCACTCAACTACACTAGCTATCTAAACTCAAGTTAGTTTGGTAATGTGCCATAAATGTTTTTTTACTTGTGTAATTTAGGAATAGTTTTTTTACTTCCCACAAGGAACTACCCGACTGTTACAGATTACGCACTACGGTTTAGCAAAAACCTAATCCAAACAGTAAAATATAGAATGCTAAATTCCGAACTAGGGATTCACTGCCAAATCGAAGAAAGGGTAAAAAAGGTCTCGAAGGTGATTGTTAAGGAAAGAAATGCCACCTTGAAAATACTATTCTAGATGATGATTAAAGAGAGTGGAGATTAAAGATTGTTGTTGGAGAGATTAAGTTATGGAAAAATGGCATTGATAACTAAACCATGTAATTAAACTAAAAAAAACAAAATGTTCATGGCATCCTCAAAACATAATAAAATGTTCATGGTATATTGTAAACAAAATGCAAAAAAAAAGCTCCGATGCCGGGAATCGAACCCGGGTCGCCTGGGTGAAAGCCAGATATCCTAACCGCTGGACGACATCGGAAGTGTTGTTAGCTATTTAAACTTAAATATTAACTTCCAATTATTTGGACTTTGGATGAACATAAAAGGAAATCGTACCAAATTGTGAAATTAACAAAGTAAGGAGGATACGATAGCAAAACCCTCGAGTTTCCATTGACTCTGTAAAATTTCACCAATTTAGCGATTACTAACAAAAAGACCTCTTCGAATCAAATTTTTTTGGAAAATCAGAGTTCGAATTTCACAACAATCGTCGTATTCGATCTATTCCCCTTTTGTTCGTCTTTGGGGTATTTGCAGATCGTCTCGGAATCGCTAATATCTATATTCGAGAAGATGGTAAAGTTTTGCTTCTAGGTTTTTTTTTGCTTTCACTTCGTCTCTCTGTCTTCTGTGTGAATTGCTAACTTGTCTTTATGATTACAGCTTCCTCTTTCGCTGCTTAAGACTGCTCAAGGACATCCCATGGTAAGAGAGTTCTACTAATCTGCAATCTGAATATGCTAAGTGTTGTAATGAGCCTTTTCTAAATGTTTGGTTTTGGTAGCTTGTAGAGCTTAAGAATGGGGAAACGTACAATGGGCATTTGGTGAATTGTGATACATGGATGAACATTCATCTCCGTGAAGTCATCTGTACATCAAAGGTTATTTATCTATCTATCTACTTCTCATTCCAATGCTGAATAAATGTTATATCGAACACTCAAATATACTGTCACTTTTCTCTGTAGGATGGAGATAGGTTTTGGCGAATCCCGGAATGTTATATCCGTGGCAACACTATCAAGTACCTCCGAGTTCCTGATGAGGTATGTTTTTTGTATTTTATATGTGTATATGTAGCTTTATGTTCTAGTTGCCTTATCTCTGTTTTGTGATTCTTTCTCTGGTGTGATGATTCTTAGCCAAATCAGATATGTGCTCCAAGAGGCACCTTGCTGGGTTTCTTGCATTGAGTCATTATAATGATCTCCCATGGAACCTAATAGCTTATAGTGTGTCTTTTGTTGTAGTGTGTCTTGGATGATAACACAGAGATGGGTAAATGTCTGACCAGAATATTGATACATTTTTTAGGACTTTTCGGTGTCGTGTACCTTTAGCTATCAATTGCATGACATGGAATATTCTCTTTTGCGTCTCTTGTCCTTTCAACCTCTATACTCAAATTGATCCTCTTGAAGTTGTTATTATAGATGTCGAGAAGGGACAGTTAACTGGTGTCTATAGTTTTTCGTTCTAGAAGTTTGAGAATTTATTTGATTAATTCTGCATCAAGGAGGTGCTTCAACCTAGATAGAGCTAACACACTTTTGTTTTCTTCTCTCTGTAGGTGATTGATAAAGTACAGGAAGAGAAGACCCGCACAGGTATAGTTCTCTTATATCTATATCATGAAATTCGTGAAATAATGTGTTTTTTTTAGATTTCAAAAGCAAATATTCTTGAATATGTACAGATAGAAAACCACCAGGGGTTGGACGAGGAAGAGGACGAGAAGGTCCAAAGGGAATGGGTCGTGGTATGGACGATGGAACTGCCAGAGGCCGAGGCCGAGGTGGTTCAATTGGAAAAATGGGTGGCAACAAAGGTAACTTTCGTTGGGCTCTATGAATCATAGCTGTCCCATTAAATTATTTACTATGTCTTGATTGCTGTAAACTAAGTTAATATCTGGATGAAAAAAACAGTGGGAGGTCGAGGCCGTGGTTGATACAGCTTTTTAGATGTCTCTACCGGACTGAAGCCTCCAAGAACTCTCCATATCGTTACCACCAGAACTGACATGCAGTGCTTGCTTCTCTTATGCTGCTGCATTTGTGTTTGCCTATCAATGTTTTTGTTTTTTTGCCTTTAATTCACGAATAGACTTGTAGCACTCGTCTTTATATTTTTTGTATTTAGAAGGCCTTGAGATGTTTGTTTTTCGATTCTCTCTGGCTTTTCTTAAAATTAGCTTTTAGCAATACTTAACTTTATTGTTTTAACTTGCAATTTTATGATTTTTAATTTGTGAAATACAAACTTTTTTAAAATGCTACTTCGGAGGTTAATGAAATCCAACAGTACAGAAAAAAAATATCACTAAACAAGTTTTCCTGATAAAAATCTGATTATTCCTTTATTTATCAAACTATTAATGTTACAAAAGTTTCATTCAATACTATTAATTCTCAAAATGTGAAACACACAATTAATTTTTGGATTCTTAGTGATATTATGTTGTTATATACATGATAAAAATTTTATTTATAGAAAAAATGACATGTAAAAAACATAAATGATTTAGTATGATAACCAAAATTGGGATGTGACAATAATGGAAACACAGTTCATTTGTGTTTGGGTTGTACAAAACACTTATTCAAAATCTCTTCTTTTTTTTTGTAAATATATAAGATGCATTTAGTGAATATGTAAACAAATATTTCTAATAATCTTATACAAAAGTTTTTTCATATACCATAATCAATATGAATATACCATAATGATTATGGTGACTATGATATATTCATATACTATAATAAGTATGATATATTCATATTCTATTTAGTCATATATAATATATAAATATATCATAATCATTTATATATTTATATAATTTACATGTAGCAGAGTAGACTAGGCAAATCTTTAGAGAGGAGTAGATAGTTTTGGACTACTGTGAAAGTTCTCTATTATCGAATCGAAATATTCGATTCCAGAATATTACGAGGTTCATATGTTATAGATTATTTTATTTTTTTTCAAATTTTATTGTTTTAATTTGCAATTTTACAATTTTAATATTTGTGAAATACAAATTTTGTGATTTTATGATTTTTTTAATTTGTGAAATACAAACTTTGTCGAAAGTGAAAAAGTATCAGGGATTAATTTAGAATGTTTACATAAGGGTAGGCATGAAAGACTCTGATTGAGTCAGAGGTTTAGTCTATATATTTCTTTGAAAACAAGTTTTCCTCATAAAAAAATCTATTTGTTTATCTGATAATTTTCTCACTTTCTCTCAATTGTCTCTCTTCTTCGGGAACCCCTAAATTCTCCGGCGATCTCTATCTCCGATTTGGATACTATAATGGCGACTCCGATGGTTGAAGACACCTCAAGCTTCGAGGAGGATCAGCTAGCTTCTATGTCCACCGAAGACATCACTAGAGCTACTCGTCTTCTCGATAACGAGATTCGAATTCTCAAGGTTTGTTTTGCCCTAATATCCCTCTCGATTCGCCTTCGCTTCTTCGTAATTACTTGATTGCATCTTAGGGCATAGTTTGGGTACAATGATTGCTTGAACTCGAGTAAGGGTGTGGTGGAATCTGGGATTTGGTTTTAGGATTAGGGTTTGAGTTTAGTGAAATCTTTGGGAAGCAGGAGATGTATTAGAACTTTGATTTTATTTCCTTTCTTGCGATTGATTACATTAGGAGCAACTTCTATTGTTTGATTGTCTCTCTTGTTGAAATTGAGTATCTGATCTGAGACTGTTATGGCGTAATATGATGCTGTTGATATTGCTAACCTTGTGTTTTGCTTTAATGGGTTTAAAGGAAGACGCACAAAGAACAAATCTTGAATGCGATTCTTACAAGGAGAAGATTAAGGAGAATCAAGAGAAGATTAAGCTCAACAAGCAGCTGCCTTACTTGGTTGGCAACATTGTTGAGGTATCCAACTAGTTTCTGTAATTTCCCTTGAGAACTTCCTTACCTTCTTGCTTTGGATCTAGTTTTCGGTATTTGCTTTCGATTTAGCCAATTAGAGACTGTTCCCTGTATTTTTGTGTTATATGGACCATCTCCTTCTTGGAATTGACGTTATATTATGTTATTAGATCTTGGAGATGAATCCAGAAGATGATGCTGAGGAAGACGGTGCAAATATTGATCTTGACTCGCAACGAAAGGGCAAATGTGTTGTGTTGAAAACTTCTACACGACAGGTAAGACCTCCAAATCCACTTTTCCAGTGTTACTACGTTGTATGCTCCTTTTACCGTTTTTGATCTGACTGAATCCTTTTCCTTCTTGATGTGGTGTGCAGACCATCTTTCTACCAGTTGTTGGCCTTGTGGATCCTGATAGTTTGAAACCTGGTGACTTGGTTGGAGTTAACAAAGACAGCTACTTGATTTTGGATACTTTACCGTCCGAGTATGACTCTAGGGTTAAAGCCATGGAGGTCGATGAAAAGCCTACGGAAGATTACAATGACATAGGAGGACTGGAGAAGCAGGTTAGTTTATTCAACTGTGTTTATGGGTCGTATTGACTTTGCTTCTGTGTGTTGCGTATCGAATTTGATCGAGTGTATTTCCGGAACAGATCCAAGAGCTTGTAGAGGCAATTGTGCTTCCCATGACCCACAAGGAGCGTTTCGATAAGCTGGGTGTTCGTCCACCAAAGGGAGTGCTCTTGTATGGTCCTCCAGGGACTGGTAAAACTTTGATGGCCCGTGCCTGTGCCGCACAGACCAACGCCACCTTCCTCAAATTGGCAGGTCCTCAGTTGGTCCAGGTATATATCAGTGCTCGATTTCATTTGCTTTTCCTTGAAAACTAGTTACTCTATATGGATCGATGATCTTAGTCTGGCAATGAGTACATTACGATCACTTGTAATGACTTTGTGGCATATCTAAATGTATATAGATGTTCATTGGAGACGGAGCAAAACTTGTCCGGGATGCCTTTCAACTGGCTAAAGAGAAAGCTCCATGCATCATCTTCATTGATGAAATCGATGCAATTGGTACCAAGCGTTTTGACAGGTATAAATCTTTTGCTGGCCACAGTTAATATATTTCAGCACTTCCTCAACAGCTCACTAATCACATTTTTTTTGGCTGAGGGTGCAGTGAAGTAAGCGGAGACAGGGAAGTACAGAGAACTATGCTGGAGTTGCTGAATCAGCTTGATGGATTCAGTAGCGATGAACGGATTAAGGTAAGAGTCTTCACCTATTCTAAACACCAGTCGTACTTGTCTATATGATGAAACAATAAGAACCAAACCTTTCAAAATTTTCAGGTGATTGCAGCCACCAACCGTGCTGATATTCTGGACCCAGCACTCATGCGTTCTGGTCGACTGGACAGAAAGATCGAGTTCCCACACCCAACAGAAGAAGCAAGAGCCAGAATCTTGCAGGTTTGTATCTCTCATTTTTCAAACATGAATCGTGATAACTAAAAAGCTCAGATAAACCAACTAACACCAAACTGAATGAATCCAGATTCACTCGAGGAAGATGAATGTCAACCCAGACGTTAACTTTGAGGAGCTTGCAAGATCGACAGATGATTTCAACGGAGCTCAACTGAAAGCGGTCTGCGTAGAGGCTGGTATGTTGGCCCTTCGACGCGATGCCACAGAGGTAAGAAGAAGATACAAAACTCTTAAATGCTTTTTAGCTTTATGATTGGAGTTTGGTCTGGTTTTTAAAGATGAGAGTCTTCTATTGTTGTTTGTTCAGGTGAACCATGAGGACTTTAATGAAGGTATCATCCAAGTCCAGGCCAAGAAGAAAGCAAGCTTAAACTACTACGCCTGATCTTTCTACCATCACTTCTATTTCTCTGCTTATTTTATCTGTAGTTTTACTGTTACCTCCATTCCGATTTGGATCTTGTTAAACTTTCGAATCAGTAAAACATTATCAAAATACATTAATTGTGTTCATTTTCTCTACGAGTTGTATTTCACTACTTGTCATGGTGACAAGTCCTCTAGCCGTTTTTTTGTGACAGATTCTATACTTCATTGTTACAAATTCTCCTCTCTCTTTTTGCCAATATTCTCCTTATGCTACTCGAGAGGGATGGGCTCAATGATGGGTATCATTTGATAATCTGGTGCCCAGGCCAGTCCTATGATAGACTTATTCTATTATAGAATTATTTTGTAGTCAAGAGTTTTAAGCAAACCTAACAGTATGGTATTTGTTATTCTTCATTTTGAGGACATGCTAATAATATTTTCCTTTTCTAACCAAATTTATTTTTGAACATGAACGTATGATCCAGAAAAGATAAACTAGTTAGGGATGTGCAATACAGATTTAGGAATTTTCTAGCTCAATGAAGAAGTGTCATCAAAGTTGGAAGCTCAAACTCTAAAATAGCAAAACCTCTTCACCCAAAAGACATAAAAAAAGCAATCCTTAACAGAAGCAAAACATCCAAAAGTAAAACATATTAGTAGCTTAGAACAAGAACAAAAAAAGGGAAAAAGAAGGAAAACTTCAAGTCGTAAGCTAAGTAGAGAAAAGTAGTATCAGTGGCTCCTTCTCTGTAGTAAGCAAACATTAAGCTCCCTTCATCCCCCATGATCTCTCCCACAAACAATTGGAAGTCTTTTGAGTTTTGACATCAAGCACTTGTTAACACTCTCAACTAGATTTGGTGACACTCTAGTCAAGAAACAATACCTTTTACTTCAATTTCCCATAACATGCCGTTTTCGATTTCCTTGTAAGGAAAGGAATCATAGAAAAGCTCATCACCTGTTTTTGTGTATGTGACAGATTCTCTACTTCTTTGTGACAAGTTCTCCTCAGTTTTTTTGCTAACTTATCTGGCTAGTTACGCACTAGCTTCCTTATGAATCTATCTGAAATCATTAGAGGAAGCATGTAACATTACAACCTCCTAACATCGGTCGCTATAGCAGATTGTAACAAGCCTCCTTGGAGTGTTCAGTGTTTCATAGAGGAGTTCTGAATCTATGCAGAACGTTTACATTGTTGTTATACACACCTGTTTGTTTTCCTTGAGGATTTGCCATTCGAGAAGGATGCGGCTCATTAATGGATATCATTTGATAATCTGGTGCCCAGGCCAGTTCTATGATGCAACAACACACATCCAATCTTAGCTTCTTTGATCAGGAGAGATCCATGACCCGTGTACGAAAAAATATACATTGTTATTGTGAATGTAAGTATTTGACTTGTTTTACTTAATCTAGCATTGACACTTTGCCCGGCCAAACAAGAAGAAAAAGCATGAGTTATTATCACTGGATCATCACGTACATAATACATAGGTTCTGGACCTTCTCTATTATGGATCACTGGGGTATAGTTTTTTCACTTTTGAAGACATACTCCTTTTCTTTTGGTTTAAACCAATCTTATTTTTAAAAGTGGACATATGATCCAGAAACGATAAACTAGTTAAGGATGTGCATTATAGATTTAGGAATTTTGTAGCTCAATGACGAAGTGCCATCAAAGTTGGAAGCTCAACTCTAAAATAGTAAAATCTCTTCACCCAAAAGACATAAAAGAAAGCAATCCTTAGCAAAAGCAAAACATCAAAAAGTAAAACATTGTAACTTAGAACAAGAACAAAAAAACGGGAAAAATTCAGCACTTGATCTCCTTCAAGCCATAAGCTAAGTAGAGAAAAGTAGGATCAGTGGCTCCTTCTCTGTAGTAAGCAAACACTAAGCTCCCTTCATCCCCCATGCTCTCTCCCACAAAGAACTGGAAGTCTTTGAGCTTTGTCATCAAGAACTTGGTAGCACTCTCAATATGTTTCTTGAACAGCTCCTGCTTCTCCGAGTCCAGCTTAAGGACTAGCTGCTTGATGTATCTCTTCATGAACATCACAAACTGTTTCTTGTCAAAGGGTGGTTGCTCCTGAAGCCTAAAAGTATCAATGATATCCACAACTTTCACAGCTTGATCATCGACTCCTTCATCTTCTCCACCTTCTTCAGCTGATGGATTTGCACCAATGTTGATATCCATCGCTCCATTCACAACCCACTGATGAACAAAAACATATATAAACTAATTAAAATCTCAACTAGATTAAGTGATAATAAAGATCAAATCTCTGTTTTAAGAAACAGTACCTTTCCTTCAACTTCCCATAGCATGCCGTTTTCGATTTCCTTGTAAGGAAAAGAATCAGAGAGAAGCTCATCACCTGTTTGATAAAGAAAAAAGATAGATTAAAGTTTAACTTCTGGCACAAGCAAAACAACACATAGTAAAACCAATTCCTATAAACCTCAACTTTGACTAGCAAGATTCATGGATAATAATCAATTATTACTACACAAATTAACCAGAAATATCGATCGTGTTATGTTACCTGTAAGAAGATCTTGGTAAACCAACATGTTTGAAGAGAAATAGAGAGTTTCTGTCTTGATTTGCTTTAGCTAGTTTTGATTAGTAATAATCTTTGTAGAGAGATTGATGATTTGGTATTGAACAAGATATTAGTATTTATAGAGTTTATGATGAGACGGGTGAATTAGGAAGTCTTTGTTTCCTTTTCTCTCTTTGCTTAGGTTTTCCTTTTTCTTTGAATCTGAGCCGTTTGCTTATATACGTGTATGAATCTTAAGCGTTGATTTTTTACTCAAAATCTTTTGTTTTTCTTTTCTTACTATAGCTCAAATCGGTTTTCTTAATTAAGTATGTAAATTTATCTCCTAATTTTATTCAACTTAGAAAAAGAAAATATCCAATTTTGTTCTGCATATAGTAAAAACTTTGGAAAAAAAAAGGACTAGTTTCAAAAATAGAAGTATCACACATGATACATGTGAAACATTCAACTGATTCTCTTGTTGAGTCTTGAGTGTCAAAAACAAGTAACCATCCTTTTTTCAAATTATGTTAAGTTGACAAAAACCAACTTTTGAGAAACAAGATTTCCATTCACCTAAATATAGAAACTGTTTCGGGCTAAACTGAAAAGTATTTTTACTGTAAAAAAAACTAGCAAAATTGGGTAAATACTTTGAAGCAGAGCTGCAAAAGTCGGCGCGAATTAACACTTGAAAGGCATGTGAATGCCCATTATTCGCTTGGGAACATTGTCACATTTGGACTCCCTAAAATACTTTGACTACTGTTTGACCTTTTCAATTTATAATTATAATAAAAATTAGTATCAAAATAATATTCTGACATTGATTTTTTAACCTGTAAATATCACATAAATTGTGTAATCCCCTAAAGATCAACACTTTTAATTCATGATCAAACCCCTCGTGCAATTTGAAGATATGCATCATCAACACTAAGATCATTTGGTCACTGATGAATCTAAAAAAACACGTGTTGTTGATTAAGAACATTTACCGCATGCATTTTTGTTTTAATCCGACACTTGTTTTCGTAGTTATTCTCATAATTAACACTATAACTCTTTAAAAATTCTGATTTTTATAGGTCAAAATTATTATATATTAGTTACCTTATAATTTCTGTATTTTTTTTTTAATTCACAACTTCACATGTGATATACAATGATATTTGGGAATACTATTAATATTTGGGATCAGTGTGTTAAAATAGTAAATATAAACAAAAAAACTAAGAATAAAATTGCTGAATTTTGGCTATGTGAACACACAAACAGTTTAATGTATAGTTTAGAATGCATGTAGCTGATAGAAGAAGAAAAAAAACAAACTTAAGAATGATAAACGTTTTATTCATTTTCAAAACCAAACAAACTTAGAATCCGAATAATTCTAAAACCAAAATACAACCTAAAATCCAAACTACCCAAACCAAAAAAGTATTCACATAAAAAATTGAAATATAAACAATTACTATACTTGCAATAAAATAAAAAAGATGTAATTTTATTTGAAGAAAGTTGGAGTATAAAAAAATATACAAAAAGGGAAAAAATGAGAAAATGAAGATAGCATCTTGAAGTAATGTAAAGTAAACAATTCCGTGAGAATAAATCTGAACCGTCGATTATTATTATATACAACAAAAAAGCTCTTTGGGACATCGGTTCATTTTGCTACTTGTACCCGTAACCCAATCTCTTCTCTCACACAAAACATAACGCCCAAACACAAAATTTTACAAAACCAAACCAAAAAAAAAAATCGAGATTTTATCTTCCCTTTCATTTTCTGGGTCTCTTGGTGACGACGAGACGACGATCGAAGATAGATTTCATTTCACAAACTTAAAATTAATCGAAGCGTAAACGAATCGAAGGAAAGTCCCAATTTTTTAATCTTTATGTGATTTGGGTTTTCGAATTTCGAAATTAAAAGGAAGGATCTTTTGTCTTTTTTAGATTTGGGGGTAGTTTTTTTTTTTCAGTTTTGGAAAATTTTGGGTGGTGGTGATGGGTTTAGGTAATAAGGTTAACAAATTCAATTTCTGTGATAATGATCTCACCGACCACCACGAAGGTAGTGGTGGTGGTGGTGGTGAAGAAGGTGATGGGTTTAGTTCGGTTTCGTGTTCGATTTGTCTCGAGACTGTTGCTGATAATGGCGATCGAGCTTGGGCTAAGCTTCAATGTGGTCATCAGTTTCATCTAGGTATTGTGTTTATTATTATTTACAAATTCAGTTTTGTGGATTTGATTCATAAAAGTTTGAATTTTTATGGTTTAGATTTCGATTTGAATTGTCCAGATCTACCTTTGGTTTGATTTGATTTAGGGATTGTGGATGTGTTATAATCATTTCTGTTGTGAGGCATGATCATGCATTGGTTATTTAGCTCATGATCTGGTCGAAATGTTATGTTAGGTTAGGACGAGATTATGAGTTAGGGTATGGTCACTGTTTCATCAGAAATGTTAAGTTTCTTTGATTGATATCTTCACCTTGTTTTGATGGATCCATTAGTTATTTAGTTCTATTTGTGATTCAGGAGTAAATGCTCTTGATTAGCTTGCATGTGCATATGAGCCTGTTATTATTAGTCTTGGATGTCTAGATAAGGAGTATCCATTTGTGTAGTGTATATAAAACTGATAGATTTTTTCTTATGCTCTTTCACAAAGCAATCTAACATCAGATTTGTTTCGGTTTTTTTTTTTTCTTTCTAGACTGTATTGGGTCAGCTTTCAATGCGAAGGGTGTGATGCAATGCCCGAACTGTCGGAAAGTAGAGAAAGGTCAGTGGCTTTTCGCAAATGGTTGCCGTTCTTACCCTGAATTCAATGTCGAGGATTGGGTTGAAGAAGAGATTTTGGATATTGGAGCGTACTCTGAACTGGTAAAAACTTTACTTATCTTTATTAGTACTTTACTTCTGTCTCATATGCTAAGTTTTTAATATGAATAAGATTGTTCAATTTTATTTGATTGTTTGAATTACGTTCCACTTAAACAATGCCCATGTTCATTTACTTTGCAGTCTTTTGGAGTTGGAGTTCACTGGTGTCCATTTGGAAGTTCAGCGCGTTTTGAGTAAGTAATTACATAATATCCTTTGAGTACTTAACTCTATTTTCTTCTACTTTTGGACTGAAAGTGAGATTTTCTTCCCTTCTTTGCTAATGAATTTCTCTTTAACTTTGTAGGGATGGAGAATTTTCGCCGAGTTCATGTAAGACATTGTCATACTGGTTATTTATATTGTAGAACCGCCTTTATCTTCCTCCCAAATTTATTGCATTTGGGTTTATTGACCTATTGAATCTTTCGTCATGGTACAGATCACGATCTCATTGGCCAGCAAGGTTACTATGCAGAACCAGTAGCGGCAACAGCAGGACACCCATGTCCATATGTAGCCTACTTTGCCCCGGTTCATTCGTCTTCCTCTAGCGCAGGCGGTGCTGCAGGAGTTTCAGACAGTTCAAGTTTCAGTAATCATTGGAATACCAGCTCATCTGTTTCCAGTGAAGTCCCAACTCCTTATGGTTTTGCTGTGGATCCTCACTACCATGGCTGGGATTATCACTCGCCCCCGCCCCCACCACCACTGCATTTCTCTGCTTCAGGGGCTCATGTGGGCAGCCCAACTCAGCCCACGCCTCCACCAGCAGCTGCGAGGACTTCCAGAGCCAACGGATCAGATGTGATCAGACCCAGACCACCGCATTTCATGCGCCCGTTTCATGGTCACAATCACAGGTAAGCATTCTTCCTCTTGGCTTAGATCTATAACTACTGACCATGAAAAATATGATCTCAATAGAAACAAAACTATAAATGTTTTGAGAACTTCTTGTGTAACTCTAATCCATAATGCTCTAAGATTTTATTTTACTTTTGTAAAAAGTTTCATTAAAACTGAATTAAGGAAGTGTTATAGACTTATAGTCCATTTCTCGCAATTGCTTGCTCTATTAGTAACACTATGGAATCGAGAAAATAAAACATTTGTGAAATGGATGGAGGACTGAAACTTGTGCAGTGGCATATTTGCTTTGATAACGATTCTGCTAGAGAAAGTTGATTCTGAAAAGAACCTGTTATTCTGTGATTCTGCAAGTTTACCATATAGTAAATATATCATATACTTTTTGTTAAAATACATGTATTGATGGTTTTTGCAGTTCTAGTGGTAGAGCCGGTAGCTCAGTGGCATCTCCTAGGACACCGCCTTTTCCGGGAAGCAATGCTCGAACCCGAGACAGAATGCAAGCTTTTCAAGCCTATTTCCAACAGTCTTCTGCTCAGCCCCACCAACCGGAGTCACCTGTAGTCTCTCGTGGGCCTGTATTCCCATCTGGCAGGAGGCCAGGTAGAGGAGGAGCTTCCGGGATGGGATCAACCTCATCTTCTTCAGATCAGGCAGGCGGTAGCGGGTTTATCCGGTTTAACATATGGGAGAGAGATCCTTACATGACGCAACAAGCCTACTCGGTGAACCAGATGGAGAGAGAGCCATCCATTTGGACACCTTCATTCAATGAAGGAGCAGGAAACTTCCACCAGAGGCACGGCGGAGGAGGAGGATCATCGTAAGAGTTGAGCCAGTGCCCTACCCGGAGATACTCTCTCTCATGAACCTTGGACCAAAACAAAACCAAAACCAAAAAAAAAAAAAACATTGGGTATTTGAATATTTTGGCTAAAACTGAAAACTGCAAAAGCTCAAGTTATGTGATAATGTTAAGAAAAACTCAAAGTGGTATGTAATGTTTTGGAGAGAGACTGACTCCCCCATGTTAATGGTGGTGGTGACCGTGCGGTTCGAGCCGGATAGTGTCTGGTTTGGATCGGGGGGAGCAATGGAGGTTTTTGGGTATTTTTGTTTTTAAGTGGCTACAATGGGTATCTAAGTTAAAAATACCCTAATGAAACCTTTTTTTTTCTCTGGATATGTTTAACAATTTAAGTGTTGATGTTCGTTCTTCTACCTTTTTTTTCTTTTCTTTCTAGAAACCAAAATTAAGGGCTCAATAGAATTAGATTACCATGTCAACATGTGACAACAATATGTTATGAATAGCCTGAGACTATAGTCAAAATGTGACAACAATATGTTTGAATTAAAAAAAAGAAGAGAAAACAGAATTTTTCTCGGACACAACACGACCGTCTATATATTACTGTCGGACGCCTTTGTTATTCTTTTACAAGTTTAGATTTTTTTCTCTCTCTCTTGTGCCTCCAAGTTTTACAAATCAATGGCGGAATCAAAGACGAAAATGGAAGAAATCAGAAAATGGGTCGTCGATCACAAGCTTCGTACCGTCGGTAATTAAAACCTTCTTCTTTCTCCTCACCTTTCTTCATGGTTCGTATCATCTAATTGGTTATCATCATCATGGATCTGGGTTTCTTCATATACTTCTGAAACTTTCAGACGGTAGATTTTTAATTATAATTGTGCGGTTTCTGTAGTGTTTTGATTCTGTTCATCCTAGGTTTCTGTTATTGTCTCGTATTTTGGTTTGAATCAATGATAAATATCGCTTCTTTTGTTTTGATCATGCTTAATGAATGTTTTTGTCTAATTCTTAATGTTCTGTGACATGCAGGATTTTAAAAAATGCATTAGCCATCTAGATTTTGTGTTTTGATATTTGGTATTGTTTGTTATGCTTTACTCTGAATCTCTGTTGTTTGAATGTGAACCTTTGTATAGGTTGTTTATGGCTCAGTGGAATTACTGGTTCTATCGCCTACAATTGGTCTCAACCCGGCATGAAAACTAGTGTCAAGATCATCCACGCCAGGTAAAGTTTTCGAATCGAAAGGATTTCAAGATTTCTCCTTTTGTTTTGTTACTAGTCTCTTGTGATGTTTCTGTGTCTCATTTTCAGTTTCAAACATATAGATTGTTAGTTAAGGAGTGTTCTGTCTCAAAACCATGTAATTTACCTTTTCTTTCTATAAGGCCATACGCTATAGTTTTCATCCGTAGGTGAAGCCTGCTCGATGTGAAATTCTTACTCCATTAGCATAACATGTAAACCGATGTGTGTCTGTGTGGCTTTTGTTCGTTTCTTCAACCAGTGTCTGTATAATGTCTTACCTTGGTCATAGCTTGTGATGTTTCTACTGCATACAAGTCCAGTAACTCCAGTGTCAGATCATAGTATATACGCTTTTCTCTGTGTGTGTATGTCATAAACATATGAAAGAATGCTAAAAAGGATGGTGGATGTATGGACATAGTATTCCAGATTTCTCTTTGCTTGGATACATTTTAATTGCATTTCTTTGTTCTTCATAGGTTGCACGCTCAGGCCCTGACTTTGGCTGCTTTGGCTGGAGCGGCTGTGGTGGAGTACTATGACCACAAAGCTGAAGCTAACAAACGCTATCCGAAATTCCTGCCCCAGGAAAATTTATCTCACAAAGACTAAAAAACTCTACTCCTCTACCCTGCAATGGTGGTTGCTACCTATTCTGTTTAGTATAGGCTAGTGACAATTTTTTGTAGACGTTTTCAAAGGGCAATATGCTTATTATATATCATTCTTTTGATACTTTTCAGAGGGATTATTTCTGTTTTGTAATCTCTGTGTTGCAGTTTGCACACATGATACATATTTTTGTAAGAGAGACGTAATGAAAAAATAAATCAATGATTAAATTGAAACAACTCGCATTTGTTGGTGGTGATTAGTGATTACAACCAAAATCTCACTTGTTGCTTATGAATTGGGAGAGATTATAGTTCTTATATAAACCTTTGGGGCTATTTTGAGATATAAAATACTTCAGGGACGTTAATGTTATTTATAAAAACAGAACACGAGACCCACTTTAAATGCTTAAACCAAAACAGAATAACAAGAAAACCGAACCGTAAACCGGATTGAACCCTTACTATAAAAGCTCAAAAACCCTAGCCATTTGTTTCCTTCTCTCTCGTTCAAGGAGCTAAAAGTCGCCGCTCGTCTCTTCAGACAAGTTCCACCTTCGAGGTTTTGTTCAAGGTACACTGTTACCTACCTCTCTCTAGGGGAACACTCTTTGGATTTATGGTATTAGAGAATTGAAGAAAAGAACGAACTTGTAAATTTACTGGAGCTTTAGATTCTGTAATTAAACGTGAGTATATTGAAAATTAGCATGTTAAAAGTCTCGATTCGAATCTGCTATGTAGATCTCACTCTGAAGTTGAATTTTTTTAGGATTTGGAGTTAGTCGAAATGTGTATGATGAATGGTCTATATGTACATTTTGAGTGAGATTTAAACAGTGTTTTGGATTGTTTTGTGAATTGTGCAGAGAAGGGTTTTGCAAAATGAGTCGTGGAAGTGATGCTGTTGCCAAGGGAAAGAAGAAGGGAGTGTCCTTCTCCATTGATTGCTCCAAGCCTGTTGATGACAAGATCATGGAGATTGCTTCCCTTGAGAAGTTCCTTCAGGAGAGGATCAAGGTTGGTGGCAAAGCTGGTGCCCTCGGTGATTCGGTTAAAATTACCCGTGAGAAGAACAAGATCACTGTCACTTCTGATGGTCATTTCTCCAAGAGGTAGAACTATATTTGAGCTTGCGTGTGTTTATTCTGGTCTTGCAATGATTGAACCTGATAGAAATTGTCTCTAGGATCCAAACTTTTTGTTTAGTCTCTCATAAGTAGTGAAAATGTTGTTTCATTTCTGAATTTTAAGCAATCTTAAGTGTTACTCACTGTTAACTGGTGAGTGGTGATGACACCTCCTTCCTCTGGATTTGAGCTTGCTTATGTTCATTTTGGTTTTTAGATGATTGTAGGGTCGAAATTTCATTGCATAGTCTCTCGTAAGTAGCATAACTATTGTTTCATTTCTGAGTTTATGTGCTACACTGGTAAATTGTGAGTGGTAACAGAAGCACTTTCCTCTATATTTGAGTTTGCTAGTGTTCATCTTGATGGTATGATACATGCTAAGAAGGGACTGTAGAGTCGCCAATCTGTGTCACATAGTCTCGCATAAGTATGAAGACTTTGATTGTTTTTCTGAAATTTATGCAATCTCATATATAACTTACTGTTAAACCACTTTCAGGTATCTGAAGTACTTGACAAAGAAGTACTTGAAGAAGCACAATGTGAGGGATTGGCTCAGAGTGATTGCAGCCAACAAGGACCGTAACCTCTATGAGTTGAGGTACTTCAACATTGCTGAGAACGAGGCAGAGGAAGAAGACTAAAAATTTGCTGTTTTGGTTATATGTATCTTCCATCCTTTTTGTTTGACAATTTTCATTTTGAGAATTCATGTTTGACAAATTTAAGTTTCAGAATCTATATTAGACTGGTGTTTAGTAATATATTCGGTGTTCTTTCGGATACATACACATAGACAATCAATGTATAGTTCAATGCATATTAAACTAAAAAAAAAGCAAACAATCCAAGCTAAAACATTACTTGGATAGTCTGAGATCTATTCAAGGTTCCTACCTTTTTGGGAAAAGCCTAATTTATCATTCCTACAACCTAGGAAACCATGTTAACTGTTGGTTTTGTTATCGTTGTGTTGTTTCGTCATTTCTTCAACCGGTGGCTGTAGCATGCTCAATTTTGACTCTTTATCTCTTACATTGGTCGTAGTCCAGTAACTCCAATGCTAATACTCCAGTTACTATTACAGATTTCTATCTACTTGGATACATTGTGATCTTCTTAAGTTGAACGCTTGACATTAGCTGCTTTGACTATGACCACAAAACTGAAGCTAACAAACGCTAATTTCTGGCACCGGAAACTTTATCTCCATGCCCACAAAACTGAAGCTAACAAACTCTAGTCCTCCATTGTGTTCTGTTTAGTACAGGCTAGTAACAATTATTACAGACATTTCGGCTAAAACTCCATGTATTTGATAAAGCCAGTTTGCTTATTATGTATCATTCTTTTGATACTTTCAGATGGATTGTTATGTATCGATATGTGTTACAGATTGCACACATTCGTAAGAGATGTGAAGAAATTAAATCAATGAATATAGTGGAACAAGTAACATTTTGTTGATGAGTACTTGAAAAAATCTCATTTGTTGCTTACTATTGGGAGATGTTTTGTTAATATATAAACGTTTGGGGCTGTTTTAAGATTTAGCGAAACTATAGGGAGGTTAATGTTATAAATAAATAAATGAAATTAGGGTTACGAGACACACTTAAATGCTCAAAAAGCCCTAGTCATCTATTTCCTTCTCTCTCGTACAAGAGCTAAAAACCGCCGCTCGTCTCTACAGACAAGTTCCACCTTCGAGGTTTTGTTCAAGGTATTCTCTTTGATCTATGGTATTAAATTAGGTTGTCTTATCTCGCGTGATTCGAAAATTGAAGCATAGAACGAACTCTAACTTAACCGGAGCTTTAGATGTCTCGATGTAGATCTCATTCTGAATTTGATACTCTTTAGGATTTGAGTTTGTCATATCATCTTGAAAATGGCGTGCCTTTACATTTGGAGTGAGAGTTAAACAGTGTTTTGGATTGGTTTGTGAATTTTGTAGAGAAGGGTATTGCAAAATGAGTCGTGGAAGTGCAGCTGTTGCCAAGGGAAAGAAGAAGGGTGTTTCCTTCTCCATTGATTGCTCCAAGCCTGTCGATGACAAGATCATGGAGATTGCTTCTCTCGAGAAGTTTCTTCAGGAGAGGATCAAGGTTGGTGGCAAAGCTGGTGCTCTCGGTGATTCGGTTAAGATCACCCGTGAGAAGAACAAGATCACTGTTACTTCTGATGGTCATTTCTCCAAGAGGTATTAGAAAGTTTCAACCTTTGTCTAGATTTGAGCTTGCTTGAATTACTGTAGGTAGTAGCAAGAGTGTTGGATCATTTCTGAGTTTTAAGCAATCTCAAGTGGTACTCACTGTTTGCTTGTGAGTGGTGATTACACCACTTTCCTCTGGATTTGAGCTCTCTAGTGTTCATTTTGGTGTTCAGATGTTAAAACCTGATAGGAAGTTATTGTCTTTTCGAAACTCTATTGCATAGTCTCCCATTAGTAGCATTATTATATTATTTCTGAGTTTGAGCAATCTCAATAGGTTGTGTTCATTGTGATCCTCTAAGAATAGATTGTAGAGTCTAGTCTCTTGATTGTTTTCTGAATTTAAGCAAATCACATGTGTTTCAGGTATCTGAAGTATTTGACAAAGAAGTACTTGAAGAAGCACAATGTGAGGGATTGGCTCAGAGTGATTGCAGCAAACAAGGACCGTAACCTCTATGAGTTGAGGTACTTCAACATTGCTGAGAACGAAGCAGAGGAAGAAGACTAAGAATTTGTTGTTTTGGTTATATGTATCTTCCATCCTTTTTGTTTGACAATTTTCATTTTAAGAATTCATGTTTGACAAATTTAAGTTTCAGAATCTATATTATTAGACATTTAGACTGGTGTTTAGTTATATATTTGTGGTTCTTTCGGATACAAACACATCAATGCCAATGCCATTTCCATGGAAAGACCAAATCTCTTAAATGAAAGACCCAATTTGAAGAATACATAAGCGTGTTTTAAATTTTATTCCATGTAATTGGGGTACATTTTGTTTAATCTAAACAACACATTCAACTAAAGGATTGCAAACAATCAAAGCCAAAACGTTACTTATGTATAGACCGTAACTTCTATGTGAAAAATGTATCTTATTTTTTTAGTTGGACATATATTGTAATTTGAATTACACTATATACATGTCACAATCATGACACATGTTTAATCAAACAAGTATATAGAGCATAAGAATACTATAGACTTGTTATCAATTTATCATAGACAAAAAAGTTCATTGTTTCAGCTCAAATGTTTAATTTGATTCCATGAAGAATTATTTTATAACAACGAATTATCATATTAATCATAAACACAAAAAACATAAATGTGTGTTTTTTTTATCAGTGTTTCTAATTGAATACTCGCTATGAGTTTATAATGATCTTGATTTTTTTTTCAAATAGTTGTTTGACAAAAAAATAATTAGGTTAAAATCATATATACTTTATTCAAAAAAATACTTCAAATTGGTTGAGAGAAGAGAAAAATTAAACAATGTAATCCGGTTTTGTTTTGAATTGTACTATAATATTAGTTTTGTTGTTGTTTTTTTTGTTTCTACTCAATTCTAGCTACGATTTATTTTCTTAATTTTGTTTTCTTTTGTTTGATATCTACCTTTAGTTTTGTTGAGACTAAATCTGTTCATCCATAAAAAGACAAAAATCTTATTTTTCAATGCCTTGTTAACGAGAGTTAAAAAAGCTGTTTTTAGAAATATTCTTGAAAAATATAAAAAACGGACTAAAGATTTTCAAAAAATTTATCGTTAGATTGTTATACTGTATTTGAAACATCATTTCGAATTCCTATAGTAAATCTAAAAAGATTAATGAAATGTACCTAAAACATTGGATATTATAAATCATGTTGCATACTATGGTGATACTAGAACGGGGTCGTAGTACCTCTCATGGAAAGTATCACATAGCCATGGTATGGTAAGGCTACATTCAGATGGTACAAACGATGTAACTGAGGTTCGTTAATCACTATTTTCCTCGTATTTTGAAAATTTGGTCACTTTAGTTATTTATCATTTTGTTTGGTCCTTATGATGTCCCTCTTATTTTCCCTATAACAATAAAAAGCATGAAACTTTTTTTTTTTCTTGGGATAAAAACTACAAACATGGGTAAAAAAAACAAATCTAACCAAATTAGACTCTTCTGGAATCCTTGTGTTTCAAGACTACACTTTAGTACCAATGTTTGATTCAACCATTGATTAAAAGTTATAGTTTTAATGAGTCGTAAATCATATAATTAGTTTCACTTTCTTGATTGGCTTGGTTGATTTTATGTTTGGACATCTTTCTGATGCAACATTTTTTTTTCTTTTCATTTAATCATTAATTTTGCTGACCCCCTCTATTTTCAGTGCATTATTTCAAATCTAAAACTCCGACTCGTTTTAGAAATTCAACTGAATTATCTGAAAAAAAATTCAATAAAAAAAGTCTTCAAAGAAGCATCAAACTATTTTTTTGTCTTTCTGTGATAAATTGTTGTATACACCCACAAACATGTTTTAAAATAGACAAACCAACCCAGACTAAACCAAACCAATCATGTTAGGTTGATTCTATCAATTAATCTAATCCGAAACTGTTGTCTGAAGAGGCAAATAACTCTCAACTCCTTTATTCTCAGCTTCCTGCTTCTCTGCAACAGCCTTTGATAACCCAAACATCTGCAAAAATTAACCCTCAAGCAAAAAAGCTACCATTAGCCAACTCACAAGTATATGGCTCAAAGTGATGATTTAGATCTGATATATGTAGTCTACAAAATAATGAAGAAAGCGAACCTTCTTGATGGTCTTGTTGAAACAATGCTTATGATCATCCATGGAGGCATTGATGAATTCATCAATGTGATCCTTTACGTCTTCTAGGAAATTAGCATCATCCTTTGCCTTCTTCCTACATGAAGTCGTGGCCGGTTTTGGCGGGTTTTCAGCTTGAGTTTTCTGCGTGTCCATTGCTGGTTTGTCCTGTAAAAGAAACAGGAAAGTTCTCTAGAATAAAGATACAAACATATGGACTTCAATTTAATCACAGCTCAAGAACCAACGCAAAGATAGTTCTCTAACCATTCAGCTCACATACAGAACTACATGAATAATCCTATCCTTAATTAGATAACAAATTAACTAAAAACATATACTCAGATGAACCAAAAGTGTATAAATTCAGAGTTTCCTAGTGTAAAAGATATTAACCAGGAGACTCTGCAGCAATTGGCTATTCAATATCAACATTCTCAGAGATTCGCAAATGTAAAACACACAACATTTCAATTCACAAATATTGCTAGTATCCTAAAAGATTCCAACATTAGATATCAATCCAAAGAACCCAACACTTAGATCAAGAAACTCAGTCACCACCAATGAAACATGCAATCAATCATATACAGAAATGGTAACACAAGTCATGAAACTTTAATCATACGGTCAAATTGAACCCGGATCGAGACAAGACCAAGCAATTATCCAGACACGCAGAAACCAACCACAATTTAGACAGAAACCAGAGGATCAGAAATGGGAGAATCAGGAACTAACCTACGAGGAGACCAAAGGATGTATGATTCTGGCTTGAAGAATCTTCAAACTCGTTATAGCGTTTATAACTGTTAAATGACTAAAATACCCTAATGTTCTTTAAAACCCTACTAGAACAAAAGAAAAAAAGGTGTTATTTTGGGTTCACCGGAGAACTGAAAAGTCCGACACTCATCAAATTTTGTAGAGTCAGTTTCTTCTTCTTGTCTTCAAATTGGAAAAGATAGTTAGGTCAGATACGAATCGTGTTACTGTGTCATGTATTCTCTGATTCTCCATGGGAAGAAGTGTATCGATTCACATAAACTGTGCACCTTGAGAGTCATTTCAGTGAAGCTTTTGCAAAATGCGTTTGTTTTTTCAAATTCCTTCTCTTCTCTACATTCTGTAGACGTGAGCCTTGAAGATGATTCAAAAGGGAACATTTTTACTGTTGAATCGAGCTCAAGTAAAGTTCAGAATGTTCTTACAAGTTATGGGTTTACAGATTCTCAGATCTCTAGGATTATTAGCTCTTACCCACGATTGCTTACATTAGATGCTGAGAAATCTCTTCTTCTAAAGCTTCAAGCTTTACAGTCTAGAGGGGCTTCGAGCTCTGAGTTAATAGAGATTGTTTCGACAGCTCCTAAGATCTTGGCAAAGAGAGGAGAAAAAGCTACTGGGTTATACTATGATTTCATCAGAGACATTATACAGAGTGACAAAGAAGATGATGATAAGAGCTTTAAGTTATGTGACTCTTCGTTAGCGTGTAAGCAGGGGAATAGAATCCGAAACATGTCGGTTTTGAGAGAATTGGGAGTGCCTCAACGGTTTTTATTCAAATTGCTACTCTCCAAGAGCCAACCTGTGTGTGGAAAAGAGAAATTTGAAGAATCTGTTAAGAAGGTTGTTGAAATGGGTTTTGATCCGACCTCTTCGAAGTTTATTGATGCGCTACGTGTTGTTTATGACATGAGCGAGAAGACAATAGAAGAGAAGGTTAATGTCTGTAAGAGGTTAGGCTTTGCTGTGGATGAAGTATGGGAAATGTTCAAGAAATGGCCTTACTTTCTGAAGTTTTCGGAGAAGAAGATAACTCATACGTTTGAAACTTTGAAGAAGTGTGGTTTGGTTGATGGTGAGGTGAGATCAGTGATGAAGAAGCGTCCAGACTTCCTCCGTGCTTCAGAGGAGAAGATAATGAACTGTGTCGAAATGTTTCTTGGGCTTGGATTTAGCAGAGAGGAGTTCTTGGTGATATTCAAGTGTTTCCCTTCGGTTGCTGGATTATCTCAAGAGGCAATGAAGAAGAAGGTTGAGTTTATTGTGAAGAAGATGGATTGGTCACTGCAGGAAGTTGTTGTGGTCCCTCCGGTTCTTGGATACAGCTTAGAGAAGAGGATTAAGCCAAGATGTAATGTGATCAAAGCTCTCATGGTGAAAGGATTGATCAGAGGAGGAAATGGAGTCCCTCCAATGTCGTCTGTTTTGGTGTGTAATGATCAATTGTTTTTGAGGAGTTACGTGTTGAAACACGACAAGCTGGTTTCTGAACTAATGGCTATATTCACCAAAGGTGGAGATGGTGTTTCATTGACCGAAGGGCCTTCTGATGCATAGAAACCCGACTGAAACTGAGTGATATGGTTTTCTTTTCGTATTTAGTATATTATTTACTAGTGTTTGACATCTGCAAAGATCGGAATTGTTGCAATGGGATGAATGATTCTCTCTGATTCATGTGTTTTGCTAACTTGAAAAGAATGAAACTTTACATGTTGTTCTTGAGAGAGTGCTTGTTCTTATTATTTTTAAGACAATAGTCCCGTGATGCAACTATACACAGAATAATTCGGATAAACAAACTTTGTGTGTTATTAATTACAGTGCTACTTCTTTGATGACTAATGTAAACTAGTAATAAAGATGATGTTTCTAGTTTTCACTCCAAACATGTTTGTTTGATTTCTTTTTCGTCTGGTGTGAGTATGAACACTTAAGTGTCCTTTTGCTTTTGGTCTTTCTCTTGTCCATTTTGTCTATTGGGTCCGTGGTAAGTTAATTTATCTCTGATGACTGTAAAGTAGTGAAAAAGATATGTTTCTAGTTCACACCCCCAAACATGTTTTGATATTTCTTGTTCAGTTTTGGCTACTGGGTCCGTGGTCAATTTATCTATGTATGGGTTTGATTAAATGTAGCTTGGCTTTGAGTTTTGACATTGACCCCATTAAATTGTGTCTCTTTAATTAGATACTTTTCCACTTTCCAGCAACCTTGTGACCACTCATGATAATCATTTTCGGTACAAGTTGCTTGCTAATATCTTCTTTGGCAAAAATCCTTTTTGGTTTTAGCTGTTGATAATAATAGGCTACCTTCCAACCTTATCAATGCTGGAACGCAAAAACCAAACACTTTGATTGATTTTGAGTTCTCTTTTCTTGTTTTCTTTAGCCCCACAGACACACTAGTGGGCATTGACTATAGCTAACTTAGATTTATCATTTATATATACATAGATAATAATTATCAATAACGCCGTTTTGTACTAAAATGCCATGTGGCGTAATATCTCTTCACGACGCGCCTTCTATAATATTATTACATAAATTTCTCAAGTATGTTGACCCAAAGCACACAGAACACAGAAACCTAACCTGCGAGCATGAGAATTCTCTCGTGGTTCTTGTCGGAATCAGAAGAGAGTGCCACGTCATCATCCACCACCACCACCACCACCGGCTCGAGTAGTCTCAAGAGCAACCCTTCTCTCCAGACGCTCCCTTCCGTTCCTTCACTTCAAAAACTCCCTTCCATCACCGTCACCGTCTCTCACTCCGTCACTTCTTCCCTCAAACCCCGTGAGAATCTTCCCGTCACATGTCTCGCCGTTAACGACGGTTATCTCTTCGCCGTCTCAGGACACGAAGTCAGTATCTACGATCGTTCCATGTCAGCTCATCTCTCCACATTCAACGGTCAGGATCCTCCTCTCTCGGGATCCGTCAAGTCCGTTTGTTTCTCCGGTAAGAAAATCTTCACCGCTCATCAAGACGGTAAAATCGGGGTTTGGAAACTAACGGCGTCAACTAATAACGCCGTTTACAAACAGTTCGCCATGCTTCCTACTCTAAACGACCGTCTACGACGTTTCGCTCTCCCTAAAAACTACGTCCAAGTACGCCGTCACAGAAAACGTCTCTGGATACAACACGTTGACGCCGTTACTGCTCTCGCCGTTAATAACGGTTTCGTCTACTCCGTCTCGTGGGACAAGACTTTGAAGATTTGGAGAGCTTCTGATCTTCGCTGTAAGGAATCGATTAAAGCTCACGATGACGCCGTTAACGCCGTCGCCGTTTCTGCTAACGGCGTCGTTTACACTGGCTCAGCGGATAGACGGATCCGGGTCTGGGTCAAAGCAACCGACTCGAAACGCCACGTTTTGGTCGCGAGTTTGGAGAAGCATAAGTCAGCGGTCAACGCGCTGGCGTTAAACCATGATGGTTCGGTTTTGTTCTCCGGTTCATGTGACCGATCGATTTTGGTTTGGGAAAGAGAGGATAGTTCGAGTTACATGACGGTTAGGGGTGCTTTGAGAGGACACGACAAAGCTATACTTAGCTTGGTAAATTTGTCTGATTTGCTATTAAGTGGATCTGCTGATCGGACGGTCAGGATTTGGCGACGTGGAGTGGATTCTAGTTACAGTTGCTTGGAGGTTCTAACCGGACACTCGAAGCCGGTTAAGTCTCTTGCGGCGGTTATTGATTCGGAGTTAGACGGTGTGGTTTCGGTTGTTAGTGGAAGTCTTGACGGAGAGGTTAAGTGTTGGAAGGTCTCTCTCGCTAAACCGGTTTATAATTCTTACACGGATATTGTTTGATGATTTTTTTTTGTTTTTTTATCAATATGGGTTTGGTTAAATGTAACTCGGTTTTGACATTGACCCCCATTATAGTGTGTCTCTCTTTTATGAGCCACTTTCCAGTTTTGTACTGTACAGTACAGGTGATTCAGAAAAGTAAGAGCCAAACAATGAAAGAAATGTGTACTTTGATGATGTTTCTTCTTTGATGACTATGTGTAAAGTAGAAAATGGAACCCCTCCAGTGTCTTGTGTATTGGTGACTAGCTATCAAACAACTTTGAACAGGTTCATTGATAAAATCAAGCTCATATGTCATTGACGAAGCATAAATAAACCATGATCAAAACATTAATCTTTGCCTATGCCTTTGTAATCTCAATTTTGATCCGGTTTAATTCTTTGGGGTTATTGATTTGTGGCTGGCATGAACTGAAAACGGAATTCATTTTTTTGTTGGTTTGTAAATTTAATAAACCGGTACATTTTTAAATTTAATAAATGGGAACCGAAATTGAATTGTAAACCGGATACTACTCTACGGAATGAACTAGAGTGTCTCGTTTTCTCAGTATGTAACTATCAATAGTAGAGAAGAGAGGGAAAATTTACTCGGAAAGGTTCCTTGCACTCGTTCTGGTCTCTTGCTTCAAGAAAGATGGGAAGATGTTTAACGAAGAGGATGATTCTGGTTCTTACTCCGATTCTTTTGCTTCATCTCTTGATCTCTTCTTCGTCTGGTGAGTATCGAATGCTAGTGTTCTTCTTTTTCGTTTTGAACGTTCTTGTTCAGTTTCGTTACTGGGTCACCGAGAGTTTCAATCTTTTCATTGCTTTTGGATGATTTTGCTTAGTCGTGTAATTGAGTATTTGCGATGTTCTCCTAAAAAGCTTCGATCTTTCACTCTGTTTCGTAAAACCTTGTTTGGAACTGAGTTGTGCGATGTTCTACTGGTTTTCTCTTTTTCATGCGTTGTGCTATCTTGAAAAAAATGAAACTTTACATGTTGTTCATTGAGTGTTGTATGCATTTCAGGTGCAGAAGGTGAACAATTTTCGCCATACGAATCAGAAGTAAAGCCTCCTAATTCTGCTGATAGTGACTTTAAGGTCTTCCATGGAAAAACTTGTTGCTCTGCTTCAAAGATGCACACGGCCTTATCAACTTTTGAAAACATGGCTAGTTATAGAGAAGCTGTTATGAATTGTTTGGGTTCATTGGTTGTCAAAAACGTGGATACTTATGGAGAAGCCGTTAGAGATTGTTTGGACTTGTTTGAGCTTTTGGATCAGGTTAAGGTTGGTGTATGTAAATTCTTGAGATAGCAAAATCCTTTTCTGAGTTATAGAAGTTTGAGAGAGTAGTTGTTCTTAATATGTTTCAGATTATAGTCCCCTGTGGCAAAAACGAAGGTGTCATATGTGGGAAAGCTTCTAAATGGGAGTCTAATGGCACAGCGTTCTGCGATGCAACCAGTTTCACTGTTCAAACAGCTGGTGATTCCTTTGAAGAGCCTTGTTACAGAAGCAAATCAAGTTTAGAGCCAGTGGTGGAATCACTCATAAAGGCTGAGAATTTTATATGGTTTCAAGATCTTCAGAAACGGGTTAGAAAGATGTTTTGGGGATACCAGGGTTTCAGGATTTGCAGGTTTTGCTTCTTCCCTTTTCTCTTTTCGTCTCATCATTCAGTTCTCTTTTAACCCGAATGTTCTTTGAATAACTCAGGTGGTGTTCTCTGCTGTCGGCGATGGTTTTCCCCCTGAGGTTGGTGAGAGCACTGATAAGGGATATCAATAGGCAAGCTAGAAGATAACAAGCTCTGAATATCCATAACAAGCTCTGGGAAACAACTCATATGCATCAAACTGTTTTTTTACTGTAGAGATAAGATAATTCATAGAGCAAGACCCCGAACTATGACAAATTTCGATAAGGAAGATTAAGAAATGTTGTGATTTGATAATACAAGAAAATTAAAAGCAAGAGAGTAGGCACTCTAACTTAAAACTAAGGTGTTAAAAGAATAACCAAAAAAAGAAAACAGACCAAAAGGAGATGACAAATCTCCAGAAGCAGAAAAGATACGTTTCTGCAACTGTACACAGAATATTTGGATTAACAACTTTTGTTTTCTCTCCGTCTCTTTTGTTTTGTCATTTTTTACAGATGCTTCTTTTCTGATGACTATGTAAAGTAGCCTCATCGCAGTTTACCTACATCTGAAGAAATGCATAGAACCTAGCTTGAGCTTGTGAAACCAAATCTCAAGGGAGTAATAAGCTTTAATGAGTTTCAAGACTTCCCCATTTTCGGTACCTGATAAAACAACAATAATCATGTGTTAATTTATGCCAGATGTCCTACTAGAAGAAGGGCTTTTTGGTGTTAATATTCATTGGTGGAAACGAACCTTCTTGAGAGGATTACTGCTTGAAGCTGGGGCTGGTTTCATAATCTCAAAAGAGCAAACGAGAGATTGGTCCACGCTTAATAATGCACCAGCATTGTCAAACTCTCCACCATAGTTTGGAGCTGAGAAAATTGTGACTAATCTCCGTTTTGCGAAAAACTCATATCCGTCTTCCACTACCTGCAAACACATCCCTCCCAGGTCAATATCTCGAGAGGTACTCATACAAGTATCTCTACTAAGGTCAAGCATCTCTAAAGAACGAAAAAAATGCAGAATTGGCTGTACATTTGCTCTCTAGGGAAGTCTGTTTACCTGATGACCTCGGCAAATGAGGTCGAGATCATTTTTATCCAAGAACTCAGCAACTACATCTGCTCCGAACGTGCATGAGATACCTCGATCACTATCAGACCAACCTTCATTCTTCGGATCAGGATCAGACCAAAGTAAATCACAAAGAAGACCATTATCTGGAATCTCCGTAGGCCTCTGAATCTCTCGAATCTGCCCCAAATTCTCCAATTCCGGTGACAACCCGCCGTGCATACACAATATCTTATCGTCAATGAGAGCAGCTACAGGCAAACAGTTGAAGCAGTCGGTGAATATCTTCCAAAGCCGTACATTGAATCTCCGTTTGCATTCGTCATAGAACCCGTATATCCTATTGATCTTAGCGTCTTCATGGTTTCCTCTCAAGAGAAAAATCTTGGATGGATACCGGATTTTGTAAGCCAAGAGTAAACATATTGTTTCAAGACTTTGCTTGCCTCTATCCACATAATCACCAAGGAATAGATAGTTAGCTGAAGGAGGATAGCCTCCGTATTCAAATAGCCTCAAAAGGTCTTGGTATTGTCCATGAATATCACCTGATACAGATTATACCTCAAACCATAAGTACCACAAAGATCAATGCATCAACAGATTTAGGAACATAATCCAAAACCTTAACCCAATTCCATAAAAACCAAAACTTTCTATGCATTAGAAACCAATTTGCAGGAGTGATAAGCCACAAAACACAAACTTTACCCCAATTTCATAATCAATCTCGTCTTACATGCAAAATTAGTAATCTTTTCAACCCCAAAATCAAACCCATTTCACCAAAAGCTAAAAGGCACAACATTTTTAATCAATATGAAGAGAAGAGGAAGGAGAGAGAGACCGCAGATGCGAATGGGGGCATGAAGCTCGAGAAGATTAGGCTGAGAAAGGAAGATTTGTCTAGCGTTAACACAGAGTTGACGGATCTCGATCTCAGAAAGCTGAACCTGTTTGCCTCCTTTGCCTTCTAACAACCTCCTTATAATATCATCCAACACACCCATCTCCATCATCCCTTCCATAGTCATCATCATCTCAACACCAGAAGAATCCACAACAAAAGGGTTTGCTCCAAATCCGGATATAAACAATGGGTCGTCTCTAGATATAAGAATCAATCAAGAGAAAAATCACAATCTTTTTTTTCCCTTATTTTCCCGAGAAAATGCGGGAAACACAAAAGGGGGTCAAACAAATGAGGAAACAAGAGGAGATTTTGATTAACTCAGAGGAGGAAAGTGGATCAAATTAATTTTGGGAAGAAGAGGAAGAGAGGAAAGCTTTCAGCTTTAGAAAATGTGGGGAAGGAAAGAAAAACAGATGGTGCAGATATGTCGTCTTCTTCTCTCTCTTGTTGCCAGAAATTTTTTTAGATTTTATTTTATTTTTTTCAACGCCATTTTAATTAGGAGTAATGATTAACATTAAATTAAAGAGAATGAACGTCGGTCAAAAAAATGTAATTAGGCTTGAGATAAACGACCAACTTGAATTTGGTACCGTAACATAATAAATGGTTACACATTGGTAATCATAAGATAATCAACTATGTATTATGAACATTATATGGTTTATGAACTAAAAGAGAAGATGTCAAATCTGAAACCTTCTAAGGCAAGAATAAGGGGATAGTGGAGGGACGGTGGTGGTGGAAGAAGATCTAAATCCAAGCCAAAAAAAGATGAGACGTGGAGGATTCTCATTGGAACTGGTCAAAGTAAAAGTAGTCTCCTTACATATTTATTTACAAACACACTTTAATTAAATACTTATTTATTCAGGTAATCTGTTGTCGGACGAGAGAAACCGCGTCTTTTGAAAAAGTTCGGTTTTATGGTTAAAGAGATAATCACTTATCTTTTTGTATACGTGTGAGAGTTAAATTACTTGGATTCGTATTTGGGTGGTGCACATCATGTAACTAATAAAAAATTCTGATAATTCTCACTATTAGAGGTTAGCCTTTGCTCGTTGTTATGATTAGTAATACATTTTGATGACAATAATATGATTAATACTCTGTAGCTACCTTGTATTAAGTTTACATCAGAAATTAGTACAGTACACCTAATAAGTCATCATTACAATAAGAAAACATATTTGGTGTTATTTTGAACCTTCATTTCTTATGATTAGTAGTACGTTTTATGACAATAATATGATTAATACTTAGCTACCTGTATATTAATTTACAGCATAATACAACTAACTATACAAGTACCACCTCTACACCTAAACAAAAATGGATCATTCTTTATCTAAGCAATAAAAAGTATTGATTCTAAACAGTCATCAACAAAAAAAAAAAAGCCTAAGCCCAAAATTTAATAAAAAGATGTTATTATTGGGCTTACAGTTCGGGCCCATAGTGGAAGGAAGTAAAGAAACCCTAAGTCGTTACTATAAATCGTTTATAAACCCTAGCTTCATTTTTTCTGTTCTGTTGCGGCGCATCACACCCCCCGGAGAGGCACCATGGTACGTACCAGCTTCTTCGTCTCTCAATCTCTGTTTCTGCATTTGAAGTTTATCATTTCGAGTTTGGTTTGGAAGTTTTAGTATCGATTTATTGGTTATATGTTTCGGATTTGAAACCTGAATTGTTGGATTTGTAGTTCTGGTTTATGTATTGTAATTTTATGCATCCAATGTTGGTTCTGAGATCAGTTTGTCGTGTTGTTGTGTTTTGTTAGGGTATTGATTTGATTGCTGGAGGTAAGAGCAAGAAGACCAAGAGGACAGCTCCCAAGTCCGATGATGTCTACCTCAAGATTATCGTCAAGGTAACAACAATCTTTATCAATTTAAAAGTTTTTTTGGTTGAATCTGAGACTAAAGTTTTGAAATTTTGTAGCTTTACCGTTTCCTCGTGAGGAGAACGGAGAGCAAGTTTAGTGCAGTGATATTGAAGAGGCTTTTCATGAGCAAAGTCAACAAAGCTCCTCTTTCTCTATCCAAGCTCGTCCAGTTCATGAAGGGCAAGGTAAACATTTCATCGCTCTTTGCTAATTTGTAATTGGTCTTGATGAATATGTACCCGTTTCATTAGAATTAGAGTGAAATTTCAAATGGTAATTGCAACTCGGAAGTGTCTAATGTTTGATAAATATGAGTTTTGAATGTGCAGTCATGTTTTGATATATTAGGAACCTCGCAATCTCTGTAGGTTTAGAATCAGATTCTAGTTTCTGAAGTTCTAATGAATACCATATATTTGAGCTTGGTGTGGTTTCTAGTGTTTGATTGGCATTTTGTACAGGATATGTTATGTCTCTATGGTATGAGTTTTTGAATTTGCTTTTTCATGTGCTGATATTATAGGAAGAACGTATTGCTGTTTTGGTTGGAACTATCACCGATGATTTGAGGATACACGAGATTCCAGCTATCAGAGTTACAGCCTTGAGGTTCAGCAAAGGAGCCAGAGCTCGCATTGAGAAAGCTGGTGGTGAATGCTACACCTTTGACCAGCTCGCTCAACTAGCTCCATTGGGCCAGAACACGGTATATTCTCCTAACCAAGCTGCTCATACCCATTCATGACTTGGTGTGATGCAATTTTTAAACTGAGGGTTGTGTGTTGTTTTGTTATAGGTTCTTCTTAGAGGACCTAAGAACTCACGTGAAGCCGTGAAGCATTTTGGTCCTGCTCCTGGTGTCCCACACAGTCACACAAAGCCTTATGTTCGTCACAGTGGAAGGAAGTTCGAGAGGGCAAGAGGAAGGAGGAAGAGTCGTGGATTCAAGGTTTAAGAAAGGTCTCCTTGCCATTATTAAACTTGATTCTGGAGTTTTGTTGCTTCTTGATCTCTTTTGTAATCGGATTTTTGCTAGAGAACACTTGTGTTTCTTTGCTTTGTTAAGACATAACATGGTTTTAAGTCCGTTTCTACTTGATTCATTGTGTTCTTACTTAATGAGCTATACTATGTTCAATTTAATCATAGTCTGTTGTTAACAACACAGTTGCAACTAAATTAGTTTATCGACGACATGTCTATGAACCAACTAAATTTGCAGCATCTAAAGTTTCTATGGATTTAAAGCGGAAATGATTCTGCATAACAACTGCTCTTATTCGTATTCATGCTCTCGTCGGAACGACACATGCAAGAACCAAATGTTTTTGAGAAACAACATAACTAACAAAACCAACACCCCTAAATGGTTTCGTTGCTGTTCTGAAGCTTGGTGAAAAAATCGTTGATGTGAGCAGTGACCTCTTGAGGTTTCTCTTGGTTGACAAAATGAGCAGCATCTTCAATCACAACCACCTCTTGGAGATTAGGAACATCTGCTGTAAAACGACCACCGTGAATGTACTCTTTAACTCCGGGCGTGGTGTAAACCATGTCGAATTCACCGGTTATGAACTTAACCGGAACTTGAATCTTAGCTCCGGTCCATGGTGCAGTGAGTTCCCAATTCCTAATACAATCCAAGAACTGATTAGCATAGCTCTTAAATGTAATAAACACAATTGAATGTTTAAGTACTTACAGATCCATGGCTCTGTAGTAGTTCAATCCACCGGTAAATCCTGTCTTCTCGAATTTGGAGACATAGAAATCAAGATCCTCCTTAGAGAACCATTTAGGCAATTCAATGTCTTCTCTGTCAGTGACAGGCTTTGCTAGAAATGGAGTATCCTTTGGTAAAATCGGCGGTCCGGATTTCCTCACTGTGTAGATGTTCCTCAAAAACCTTCTTGGATCTGCACTTGCAATCTCCCCTTCAATCTTACCAGGTTCCTACAAAATCCACATTGTAAAAAACAAAATGAAACCTAATCGGACGCAATCAAACAGTCACTATTGGTTAGATTTTAGTTGATAAAGATGAAAATGCAAAACCTGAAATCTACAAATGTAGTAATCATCTCCAAACACAGCCTTAAACCCTTCAATAGGCTTAACCTTAGGTTTCCTTGGCATATACGGCACACTCAAACACACAAAACCCTTAATTCTGTCTGGTCGGAACAAACAGAGGAACCATCCAATAATGGCTCCCCAATCATGAGCAACCAAAAACACCTTCTCTTGATCTCCAGCAACACTGTCCACAAGAGCAACAAGATCACCAACGACCTTGAGACACGTGTACTCGGAGAAAGACTCCGGCGACTCAGAGTCTCCGTACCCTCTTAGGTCCGGAGCTACAGCTCGGTAACCTAGTGATGATAACCCATCAATCTGGTGACGCCACGTGTACCAAAGATCAGGGAATCCATGGAGGAGAAGCACCACTGGTCCTTCTTTAGGACCTTTCTCAGCAATGTGTATTGTTATGCCATTGACATTCACCATTCTATGCTCTACTCCTTCCATTTTCTTTCTTTTTCTTTGGTTCTAATTGTTTTCACTTTTGATGAAGCTGGTTGTGATAAATAGAGAATCGAAATGGAGATTCTCTTACCTACTGTATTTTTTAAGATAGCATGAATAATAATATTAAATGGTAACAGGAGTTGGTGGACAAATTTACTGCAAGAAATATTATTTTTTTGTTAACCGACCAAGAAATACAAGATGGTTTGCATGTTTTTTTTTTTTTTAAATGAAACGATTTTTTCTTTTTCTTTCGGGTATTAAATTAGTCTAACCACTTTTATACCCCACGTTGATCATATTTTCTAACTTTATTTTGCTTGCTTAACAAAGAATATACCAAGAAAGAAAATGAATAGCAATACTACTTTTAGCTGGATGTTACCGAATTTAACAACTTAGAAATAGCTAAACATGACACGGTGCGAGTAGAAAGTACGTTACATAATAACTATTTAGGCACATAGTGCAATTAAAAGTAGTAGTAACGTAAATGGAGGCACATGCAATTAATGTTGAGATTCTCGAAAGAAGAGTCTTTCTCAATTGGCGCAGACGAAGAGCCATCCATTTGGAGGTCAAGGGGAAGTAAATGCAGACAAGTACATTAATACAGACCGACAGATTGTGTGCATGCAATATTGCCTTCGGAACTAATTTTTACATGGCATGATGATGGCATCAATTATTTATAACAAAAGAGAACAGAGAAATTAATGTATAATACTGATCTCTATTTTATAATGAGTGTCGTTTTAAAGTTAAATTTTTATTTTATTTTAAGTGTTGTTTTGCTTTTTAATACAATTTTATTATTAAATTTTCAGTTTTATCTCTATTTTTTTAATTTATTTATTACAAAAAAAAGAATATAACATACTCAATTTATTTCATAAAGAATGTTGTTCTGGAGGTTTTTTCTTGTTTCATAAAAAATATTGTTTTATATTTTTAATGCAACTTTTTACATTAAATCTCTAATTTGACCTCAAGTTTAATTAAGAATATGAACAAACAACAAATTTTCTAGGGGTATTATAGAATTTTTTATATGTTTTATTAATTATGTGAAAGTGGTAAAGATGACACTTTTAATAGAGATAATATTAAATAGGGTAAAGCGGAAAATTTAATAATTTTTTTAATTTGTGTGATCTCTACATTATGTTTTTTTTTAGATTTGTAGTTTAGAGATTTATGTTAGTGTCTTTAATATACTTATGTTATGTATTTTGGATTGGAAAAAAAATGGAAATCATTCCGTCTCAGAATGAATCATGAGAGGATGGAGTGACTATGTGGAAGCAAGAAGTAAATGAAGTTAGTTGTAACTACTTTCATTCTGACAAAATTCATCTTTCCTTTGTGATAGAAAGAGAAGAAATTTAATATTTGATACTTGAAAATTACAAGCAATATATCTTATCAGAAAATTATATATATATTTTGTTTAAATTTTTAATTTTGAAACTTATATGAAATTTGTAATAAAAATAGTTTTCCATTACCAAAAATAAGAAAGAGGAGAAATTTAATATTCGATACTTCGAATTTACATGCAATATATCTTATTAGAAAATTATATACATATTTTGATTTTTTAAAAAATATTAAAACTTTAAGTGAAATTTTATTTATGAAATACATTCAGCTTCTAATTAGACCTCCAATATGATTTTATTTAAAATTTCTCAAACTCATACTACCATATAACCTAGTAATGCTAATTTGCTGATACGGAATTTTGATTTCAGTCTAATAAGTATACACTCAGAGCATCTTGTTAGACAACTTTTCATGGATATCTTCAAATAAACAAATAATAAAAATGACAAAAAAGGTAAGCAAGAGAAAGAGAATAATGTCTTCCCAGAGACATAAAACAACCCCATTTAAAGACACAAAACCAAATGTCACAATATAATGGGTCCAAATTTCTTTAAATAACCCAAAATTTAATTATAAAATTAAATTGTATCGAAATATTATTAAATATATTTGAAAGACACAATAAATTCAGTATGATCAATGAGGATGGTCTAATAAACAAATGTACTATATAGTAATGATTTGATTCATAAACAACATCTTCAATGTACTGTGATATCAAACATGAGTTTACAAACCTAAACATTAATCTCAACAATTTGGTAGATCAATATTCCTGAAATCCTCAAGATCGTGCATACATTTCGTTTCCAGGTTTTCTTGAAATAGAGTAAGAAAAAAAACACATTATATGGCATCTTAATTGAACTTTTAGGTAGACTTTGAGATCATTGTAACGGCACTGCTCTCCGAGGAAACCATCTTGAATGAAACTTCTGGGGAAGCTGTGGGAGAAGCAGTTGGAGAAGATGTTGGAGAAGCTAGTGGAGAAATCAAGCCAGCGCCGCTTGTGTCCGTGAAGGAGGAGAAACCACCAGGAGCATCTGAGCTGGTGGGGGTGGTGGGGATGGTGGTTGCGGCGGATGGATCACCAGCCAATAAACCAGAAGTGTAGGGAACACCCTTGCCAGGAACCCAAACATCACCTTGGATGTACTGTGCCGGTGAGAAACTGAGGACATCATCGTCAGTCAGTTTCTTGATTCCAGCCCAAGTAACACGGTTTGCTAGGTCTGCTCCTGGTCCAGTGTTTTGGACTTCAGAGTAGAACAATGTGTTGAGACCGAAGTCTCCCATCCACGGTTGCCATCCTTGTGGCTGGACGAAATCGGGGATGAAAGTGTTCATGATGATAGTCCTTGAAAACTCCTTCCATGGCCTTCCGAGGTAAGCTTTGCTAGTTTCCTTCACAGCCAAGTAATCCGGTTCCCCGGCAATAGTGCATCCTTGGAATACAAATCCAGTGGATTCCCTCGGGTCTTTACGACCGTGGGCTGTGATTGGACACGCCTGGTTCGGGAGTGGCTTCCTCACCAACAAAGTACAGTTTTGGAATACAGCAGCTGCGTCTCCAAAGAGGAAATCTATTGTTCCTGATATGGTACAATCACGGAAGAACTGACGTTTGGAGTGAGTGTAAAGCGTGTCTTGGTATCCATCGAATCTACAATTGAAAAATATTGCCTCGTCTGATTGAACTCTAACCGCAACCGCTTGATGATTGATTGCCCCAGCTGTGTTTACGAAACCAATGTTCTTGGCAATGAATTTGTCTCCAACGATAGCTGCAATAATCATTAGATTAATTCGCATATATGAATTGTAAAACTTTATAAGTTAGAGAGCAAAGAATATCAATATCATACCAACGGTTTGGGTACGGTAGGTGGTGATACCATCCTTGTAACTCTTGTTACCGGAAATGATGGTCTTTTGGGGACCATCCCCGATGAAAACAAGATTTGTCATGCTCTTGTTCACCTGGACGTACTCCTTGTAGAGTCCAGCCTTAATGTAAACCACGAAGGTCGTGTTCTTCTTCTTCGGAACAGCCATCAAGGCGTCATTAATGGTTGTGTACTGACCGCTTCCATCCTGAGCCACAACAATATCAGGCTTGGCATCAGAATATGCAGCAGCCTCCTGTAGGAGTCTACGTCCACGGTGGTCCACCCACGAGGGGACATCGTTAGACAAAAGCCTACGGCTGTTGAGTCCAGGAACTTGCATTTGACCAACGAAATTCGACATTTCGCTGATGATTGCTAGTCCGTTGTGTGTCAACTCGATAGCGGTTTTTAAGGCTTTCTTCATTGTCTCTCCAGCATTACCCTTGGTATCTTGAAACCCTTCAAGACATGTCTCTTCGTGACTAATCGCCGCGCTGAGCCAAATCCTTAAATTGATCAAAGCCTCGTCGAGCTTGTGGAACTCAAGCTTACCAAGCTCCTCGAAAGAGTTACTAAGCTCTCCCAAAGCGTAATCCATCAACTCTTTGCATTGATCAAGAGCCATCTTCGTCCTAGGATCCTTCTGAAGCTCGATCAACGTCTGTGACTTCTTAGCCGCAGCCGAGATCTGCCTCATTGTAGCGCTAAACGCGGTCTTAACCAACTCCATAGCATCAGTCGTGTTCTGCCCGTTCTTCATCAGAGTGTCTTCACATGTTTTTTTGTAATCGGTGGGTGCACAAACATCCTTGACAGCCTTAACGGAAGCCGTTATCTCTTTACCAGAGTCTTTATCATCGTTCTTGTTAAGTGTAACACCGACGGTAACAGCCACAACCATCGAGATCAAGAGAACGGAGGAGATAGAGATTATAACTATTCTCCTCTTCCTCTTGGAATCATCGTCGTAACCGTACGACATGTTATATAAATATATTTATGTGTGTTTTTCTTACGATTACTATTTGGAATATTTGATCTATTTATCAAACTGTTTTTGAACTCGAACAGCTCTTAAAAGATTTTGATTAACAAAAAAAAGGTGAGAGCTGTTCGTTGTTCTTTGAGAAATCTATGAGAAATGTGAGTTTTATGGACTCCTCCTTCGAAGGTTACGTATAGCCTCCTTGGGAGTGTGTAAGTTTTTCATAAATTGTTGAGATATCTGTAATTTATAACGGTTGTGACAAATTAAGAGTTCGTTATTTCGATTTGCTCTGTTTTCTAAGGCTTGGCGAGAAACTCGGTTAGTGAAAGACTGTTAAAGATGACAAAAAATAGACTTGTGGTTTAGTTGTCTTCCCTTTTTCTTGTGTAGTTTCTAAATAGGGGATGTTATTACTCTTATTTTAGGGATTCGAAAACTCTTTTTTTTTTGTTTTGTTTGTTCATTTTTTGTTTAACGAATAATCAGTGTCTTAATCGTGTTTTGTAACTACTAACTAACATATATGCATCTAGGTTAACAACTCAGTACCAACATTAAAGCTTTTTAATTTCCCGTATTTTTTTTTAATAATCAAATGTCATTTGTATAACATTTTTCGGTTTTATTTCTAAATAAACCATGGTTTAATCAAATAAAAGTTAAAACACACACTAAAATCGTTTTAAACATACAGAAAGGTACATGTATATTTGTGTAGAGCAGTGGTGGTCCGAGCTTAAACAGACCAAATTTGTGTTTGCGATCATTTTTAAACATCTATTTTAGCGGCCAATTTTTTTATTTATAAATGTTATTATAGCATAGTAGTAAAATTGTTCAAAAATTAGTTTTAGGTTATGAGTTTGACTGTAGAATTTCAAAACATTTCCTTTTTGAATGTTAATAGGCCAATTTTTTCTTTTTTAAACTTGTAGCCTTCAAACTCTCATGGCGGACTCTGGTGTAGAGTAATATTTATGTGTATTGATGTTTCTTGTAAACCAAGAAAGTAAAAGTGGAAAAGGTGAAAAAAGGGCACCATTAATCGTGGTGATTTTTGAAGATGCTATATTTACTTTATACCAATGCACCATTAAGTTAAAAAAGAAAAAAAAAATTTGATTTCAAAACACTTTCATATAGATTATAGATAGATCACAGAGTTACAAACAAATCACAAAATGAAAAACTTAATCTTTAATTTATGTATTTCTCTCCATATTACATCAAGCCACCAGTGTACGGAACTCCCATGCTCGGTAACCAGCTATCTCCAACTATAAAGTTAGAGACAGTGAACCAAACAGCCTCAGTTTCATTGATCACATGATAACCGGGCCAATTAACCCGGTTAACGGTATCTGAACCTGGTCCTGTATTCTTAAACTCCGCATAATACAATGTCTTCAAAGCGAAATCACCGGTCCATTCAATCCATCCCTTAGCATCAATAAACCCATCCATGAAATTTTGCAAGTAAACTGTCCTTGAGTATTCCTTCCATGGCCGGCCTAAGTATGTTTTAACCGAGAAAGTACTTGAAACCAATTCAGCACTAGGTGTAATTCTACAATTATGTATTGAAATCCCGGTGTTTTGGTTTGGATCACTCCTGCCTTGAGCTGTTATGGCATTGAATTGTCCTTGATTTGGTAACCTAGGAATGATGTTGCAATTCTGAAGTACTGTGGCCGCGTTTCCAAATATAAAATCTACCGTGCCATATATATCGCATTCTCTATAGAAAATTGTCTAAGTGAGTGGACATAAAGTGTGTCTTGGTAACCCTCGAAGCTACATTTGTAAAATGCTGACATATCTGCGCTGTTCCGGACCGCGACGGCTTGGTGTTTGCTAGGCCCGGCTGTGTTTCTCACGGTTATATTTGCGACCATGAAGCCTTTTCCGATAACAGCTGAATGCAAAGAAAAAAAAAAAAATCAAGATTAGCCCACACACACTTTTTTAAAATTAGTGTTTTTACATTAAAGGTGTCCATAAAAAGTCACAATATGTCGTTATAAAACATGCCTTGCAATGAACCAGTGACGTGACTAAAACTGTAGGAATTAGAGGTTAATCAGGAACCAGTTAAACTATGATGGCTTTTCTAGAAGCATATGTAACATTTTTTAGCGTTTACAATTTCTAAAAGAGTATAGTCTAATGACTTACCTAGTGTAGCAGAAGCAAAAGTGGTGGAACCATCAATGACATTTCTATTTCCCGTGATGATTGTCTTGCCAATACCATCACCAATGATCATCACATACGATTTGTCGCTAGGGACCGTGACGTACTCTTCGTAAACTCCAGCCACGACGTAAATCACAAAGTATCCATCGATGGATTCTGCTTTTGTTGGCGCAGCAGCTACCGCGTCATTTATGGTTTTAAAGGTATCACCATTGCCGTTAGGGTTAACAATCACCGTCTTGGCCACCTTCATCCCACCATTGCCTCCGGGAGAAGAAGCCTAATTCAAAATTTGAATGTTTAAAATATAGGGTATTAATTTAATTTGTCATGTGACTTATAGAACCAACATTGTCTTTGATAAGCTAGACATTTTTCGAAGTCTAATGTACAATACTAAAACATTTTTTTTTTTTAATTCTCCCTACTATCTTTCCCCAAAATATTATCATAATTAATTATTACTTGAAATATATCAAACACATATAGTAGAAGCATCATGCATGCATGTTTATATTATTAAATCGACACAGTAATTATTACACACAAATGATAAGTAAATAATATTGGTAGCTCCAAAATGACATATTTAAAATTCTCCCTATACTACTTGTATTTTTTGTTCAAATGAATTTCTCTCTGCGCCAGTTTTGTGATTAAAAACAGTAGACCTATGAGTACATTTATTAATACTAAGAGACTATAAAATGTTATTCTTTTATTTTCCTGAGGTGTATGATTAGTATGTAGGAAAATTATAATGATCATAATTCATAATTCTAGATAATTAACTGATAGAATAAAAACCTGAAGAAGCTTTCGTCCAACGACCATAGCTCTCTCGTATATCATTCTCTCACGTTCCGGCAATGAAGACCTTTTCTCCTCCATTAGAATCCTCGACGGTGGCTTTGTCTCCGGACTCCGGAGCATCATGATTTATCGGCCAAGCCTCCTTGGACAATGCAAGAGAGACGCTAATCAGCTTTATACCATCCGAAACACGTGAGAGGACATACTCGTGGTCGTTAACATTTTCACTGAATTTTTCGGGAGCGTCACGAACGGATCCTAGACATGTCTCGTAGTTCGTGAGAGCGGCGCTAAGCAACGTGAGCAAATCGTTGACCTCAATGTTGCCAAGAACCTTCTCTTTGATTGCATTCACGCGTGTGAGGTGGTCAACGGTCAGGCCAGCGAGTAATTGACAATCTTGAAGAGGTCCTGTGCTAGGATGGTGCTGGTCCAAGGAGGTTAAGATGTCTTCAGAAGCTTCTAGAGATTTTAGAATGACTATGCGGGCGAACCCGGGAACCGAACCGGGTGATCCGACGGGTAAAACGGATTTACAGACGAGTGGGTGAGGTGTGGAATCACAAAGAGCTTCCGAGGAAGTTAAGGTTTGACAATGAGAAAGTGTAGTAGAGAAAAGAATCAAAGAGATGGACAAGAAGATAATATTGTTTTGAGCCATTGGCTCTTTTTCAAAACTAATTACTAATTAGTGTTGGATGTTTGTATGTGTACTTATACAATGATCTAACATTAGTTTTTTTTTGTTACAATTTATAATATGATGTGTGTATATATGCATTTAAACGTGCAAACAACAAATGATGATGTTTCCAAAGATATGGCTGATTGGATGTCAACAAACGAATTAGGACAGTGTAGATTATATATAAATCTAAGGTTCGAAGTAATTTGTGAAAATCTTATTTGGGTACGCTGATACTCATGATTAAAAATAATAATTATTTCAGTTAGTGGTAGACCATATATATCACATATTAGCTCAAGATATTCTAACAAGATCAAGACATAGATTGACGGGGAAATGTTTGTGGCCAATACTAAATTAATTTTATGATTTGACACAAAAGAAAAAATAATAATTAATAATTCTTTATTTTTTAAAATACGTATAAAACTAAATCCTTTACATAAATCGTAAAATGTATAACCAGAGGAGCACAAACAAGAAATCAAACATATACACACAAGATATCATAATTCACTATTTTTTCTGCTCGAAATTATTAGAAGCCTTATATGAATGACAAACAATAAAAAAAAAATTAATAACATAATAACTCTATAAAAATACTAAAATTTGTTAAAATTAATTAGCTAGACCAGCGGTGAACGTGACACCTGTCGCAGGAAGCCATCTCCGACCATCAATAAACGATCCAACGGTGAAGGAAAGTGCACTCCGTTTATCCATGATATGATAACCGGGCCATTTAACCCGGCCGGATACTCGCCAACCCGGGCCCATATTATTGTATTCTCCATACCACAAAGTATCCAAAGCAAAGTTACCAAACCACTCAAGCCAACCTCTAGGCATAACCAGCTGGCTCATGTAAGTATTCATATAAACCGTTCTTGAGTAAAGTTTCCAAGGACGACCTAGATAACTAGGTTGCGTAGCCAACACGTAACTGTTCTGAATTACAAACCCTGTGTTCTGATGAGGGCTTTTTCTCCCCTGCGCGGTTATAGTCACCTTCTGGAGTGGTAATGGAACCCGCGTATAGATTTTACAGTTCTGTAAAACCGCGGCGCCATTTCCAAATATGAAGTCGATTGTACCGTGGATTTCGCATTCTCTGTAGAATTGACGGAGGGAATGGGCGTAGAGAGTGTCTTGGTAACCTTCCATGCTACATCTATAGAAGGCGGATTGGTCTGAATCTACCCTCAATGCGACTGCTTGACGGTTATGTGGCCCGGCCGTGTTTCTGAATGTTATGTCCCTTGCTATGAATCCTCTTCCGGAAACAGCTAATCAAAAACCAAATTAAGGGGTTAATCTGATTACGTAGATATGACTAACAAACATAAAACTGAATTAGTAACTTTTAAAAAAATGTAGTTACTTATAGCACAAGAAAGGGATGAATTATAAAAAGGTTGAAAGATTGCAGATTGCAGAGAAAGCATCCATGTGATCTTTTCTTATTTCTAGACACATTAATAAACAAAATTTGACCAAAACTAAAAAGAGAGAAAGGAACAAAAAGGTGATGAAAAGATTAATCAATCAATTAGTTAATTGATTCTGATTAATAAGATAATTGAGTAAAGCACAAGAAAGGAATGAATTATTAAAAAAACAAACCATAAGAAAGCTAGAAAGCCTGCGGATTGCAGAAAGCAAGCATAGATGCTTTGTGATTAAACAAAGTTTGACAAAAACAAAAAAAAGGAGAGAAGTACAAAAAGGTTACTCAATCAATTAATTAACTAATGACTCAATTAACAAAACATTAGTATTACTCAATCAATTAAATAACTAACTAATGACTCAATTAACAAAAATATTAATACTAACCAACGGTTGCAGTTCGGAAAGTGGTAAGACCCTGCATGAAATTCCGGTCACTGGTGATAATCGTCTGTCCAATACCGTCACCAACAAGCATTATGTTGGTCTTCTTCTTCTTCATATCAATATTTTCTCTATACATACCTTTCTTCACATATATAACATATCTCTTTGTGCTATGATTAGGAGCTTCGTTGATGGCCTCATTAATCGTCCTGTACTTCCCTTTCCCATCTTGTGCCACAATCGCGTCTGGAAGCATCGCGCTGGGGTTGACTTGCTTCATAAGGTTCACATCGGTCTCCGAGAGCCACTCAGGCCTTGTACTTGAGCTATCGTTCCTAGATGCCTTGAAAGGCAAGTCATTGAGCTGCGTATACATTTCTAGGACATTGCTTACAAGCTGAGTGACTTGTCTTAAGCTACCTTTGATCAATTCCTCGTACTTCCTCTCCGTTCCTTCAAATCCTTCAAGACAAGTATCTTGATTACTCATCGCTGCGCTTAGCCATGTCTTAAGATTGCCTCCTGCTGCAGCTTCGTCGTGAGAGTCACCATCTATTCCTTCTCCTCCGTGGAGTTTGTTCATCTCAAGCATGGACCATGCTAGCTCCGTCACCGAGAAGCCAACAAGCTCTTTGCAATCTTCTATCGCAATATGTTCCCGAGAATGGAAAGATGATAACGTTGTGACTGTTGGGATTCCGTCCATTGCTAACTTGGCCTTGTCGTGTGCCTCCTTTACAGCAGCACTCAAAACTGAATGCGGGTTTAAACCGTGACCCGATTGTTGGATATGCGTCCTGATGTTAGAGACACAGGAGTCATGAGCATCGATAAATTGGCATGCTTTCGCAACAAGAGACCCAAAGTTTTCTTCTTTGTATGGCTTGAATATTGTGCTTTCTGAAGAAAATGTGTTACCAAACATAAGCATTATAGTAAGTAAAGGAAGGGCCGAGAGAAACTTGGTGATTCTCATTTTGTGATAACGCGGTTTAGGATTTGGGGTTTAGGTTTAACAAAAGAAAAAGAAGAGAGGAAAGAATGAAACCATATATATAGAAAAAATCCTTAAGAGGTTTAGGTATTGATTGTTGGTGAAGAAATGTTCTTTGCCTCTTTGGGAACTGTAGGAACATATTCAAACTTTAATTTTTTACCTTCCCTTTTGTTACTCTTTTCTCAAGCCAAAGTTATTCTTTCTTCATTTAGCTTAGAGCTCTTCTTTGTTTTCTTCAGATTCTGCTTCTAGCAACTAGCCAACTAGAGACTAGAGTCTTTCACACCCGCTCTCTATAGGCTTTGAACCGGTACCGAAATTCTCTAATTTCACCGTTCAGTTGAAAAAAACTATGCAATCTCAATTAAACCGACGAAATGACGAAGAACTACCGGTACAGTTTATAATTTAGAGCGTCATTTCGTCGGTTTAACGGATTGGTTCATCAAAATTCAAAGCGGATAAATATTCCGGTTTAGTTCCGGTTTGCACTGCTTCATTTCTTCCCTCCCATTTGTCATCTTATCGTCTTCGTTAGTCCCCGTTTGTTGAAATTCTTCAGCTTTCGTCATCAATGGCATTGACCCAGATCGTGAATCCAATCATATACTCATCTCCCAGAATTTCACGGCGTTTCACGCCGATCTCGCCTCTAAAAACCCTAAAGCCCCAATTTTTACGCCACCCAACTCAGGCACTCTCTCGTAGACTCTTTCTTCCTTCTGTTTCCTCGATTTGGGAGGCAATGACTGGAGGTGGAAACTCGAACCCACGTGAAGCTATGGCTGCAATTCGAAAGGGAATGCAGCTCTTTAGACAGGTGAAATTGGAACAAATTGGATAAAGTAAACATTTTTATGTTGGATCTTTAGAATTGAAATTTTCGATGTTGTGATAGGGTGATGTTACTGGATCGGTGAATGAGTTTGATAAAGCTATTGTGTTGGATGCTCGGCAAAAAGCTTGTAGGTTTTAATCTTACTCTGGAAAGCTTTCAAATTTGGATGAAGTTTTGGACTTTTTACCTTATGGGAACTTTGACATTTTGCTTTGATGACAGATCTTTGGCAACGAGGGCTTTCTCTTTACTATATGGATAGGTACTATTATATCCTTATCATTGTTATTCTCTCTTGTTATGGATTTGAGTTGATTCTTAGAGTAAGGTGAATCCGCGGTTGGAAAGTGTAGAATTTGCTTCCTTATGTTGTGGATTTTGGTCTTTGTACTCTGGATGAAGCAATGACAAATCTTGCTTATAACTAATAGGTTTGAAGAAGGAGCAGAACAGTTCCGGTTAGATGTTGCGCAGAACCCAAATGACACAGAGGAGTCTATTTGGTGCTTTCTCTGTGAGGCAAGGCTCCATGGTGTTGATGTTGCACGAAGTCAGTTTCTCGAGGTTTGTTGTTTTTTCCTTTTTCTGAAGCTTATTATTCTCTAATCAGTAGTACTAAAGGCAGGATATGAGAATTTTTGATACATTGTTTGTAGGTTGGTAGAGATTCTAGGCCTGTGATGCGAGAAGCTTATAATCTGTTCAAGAACGGTGGTGATCCTGAAAAGGTTTTGAGACATGTTTCTTGGTGATTGACTTCATGAGTTTCTTCCACCATGCTATCTTACTAGTCTTTTTCTGAAACAGTTAGTTAATGGCTTCTCGAGCGGTCAAGCAAGTGAATTCTTCTATGCTTCGCTCTATGCAGGACTCTACTATGAAGCTGAGGTATGCTCTTGATCTTGAATATCTTCGGCACGATCTTTGTTGACATCTATTGGTCTTCAAGAACAAACAGTCTTTCAAGTAATTCTTGTTAAAGTTTCTTGTATAATTCTGGTTGTAGGGTAATTCAGAAAAGGCAAAGTTTCATATAACCGTGGCTTGTGAATCTCCATATGGACAGAGGTATGAATCCATATAGTATACCTAATACAATCAAAATGGATATTTATGGACTTTTACTGATTCTTTTCTATCCCACAAATTTATCTCAGGTCTGATGATTATATGGCTGCGCTTGCTAAAGTTCACTGCCTTTGTAGAAACTGGAGCTCCAGTTTAGTTTGAACCGATTCATGGTTCAGTTCTTTTTTTTCAAGGCACAATTTGTGAAATACTAGTAGCCCAGTTAAAAAGTTGGTCCTCGGTTTGTTATTTTTATATTTGGAACTTAGACGAGGAAAGAGTCGACTAATTATATCTTTTGTATAAAGTGTAATAAATAAAATAGGGATGCTTGATATGATTTTTCGATTTAGCCGACAAAAAATTCAGTGTGTTTTCTGCACTTATAAAATCTAGTTTGAGATTAGTTTCATATCATTTTAGTATTCTTATTTCTACCACGATAAATCACAAATTATTTTATATTTTATTATTTCTTATGTTTAGAGACAATGTAAAAAACATTACTTTGGATTTGTGAATCATTTATTCTATACCAAATAGACTAGAAATAAAAATTCTAAGTAACCATCATTGAAAATAATTTCACTGTTTTTTAATTATAAATAAATATATAATTAAAATAAATAAAAAAATTAAATTGACATACAATATTAAATAAAAAGTCGCTACGCTGTGTGAAACACCATTGTTTAGAATATCATTCACAAACATGGAACACCACGTTTGGAATAAATTTACAAACACAAACATTTTTACAAATGATGAATTTGTTGAAGTTTTTTTACGAATCATCATTAACTTGGACAAGGGGAATGAAACTTAACTTTCTTTATATCTCTACATGTTAATTTAGTCCTCTTTATTACGTATAGTTTTACATCAACGACAATTAATGTCAACAACAATAAAAAATTGAATAATAGGGTTTATGAGATTATCGAAAATATTATTCCAGTTATTTGTCTAAAATGTAGTATATACGTCTAATGATGAACAAATTATGTTGATGCATATATGCTAAAATAATAAGGTGTTTGTATTTGATATGAACAATTGTGCTCTAGGTATAGCTTTAGAGAGGATTTTCTCATCATTCAAAACTCTTATGGAAAGATATTTGGTGTAACATGGGCTACGGTGGCATCAACTTACCTAGAGATTATGTTTGAAACTAAGAAGGTAACTAAATGTTTGGTTGATTATTATGCCTTCGACCTTGAAGTTGCCGGTCTGGACACATGTGATCATTTTTCTTTGTGATGGCCTCTGTATTGAAGTTTTGTGGTCTTATTCTATTATGTTTGCTTCGAACATTATAGTTTGGTTGTTCAATTTATCCTATAATCTTTTAGTGAAAAAAAAAAACTAAATGTTTGGTATTAAATATCCTTTGTGGAAAGTGTAACAAAAATGTATTCTTGTGATATGAAAATCAGTTTAGATGAAAAAATATGTACCAAAATTGATTTGCTGTTTTGGAATATCATTCACAAAGATTTTTACAAATGATTTGTTGAAATTTTCTTACCAATCAACATTACTTTGGATAGTGAAAGGGAAATTAAACTCTCATAATCTGAAAGTGGTAGTTAATCGTTTGATCTTATATATCTAAACATTAATTTAAATTTTCTTTTACGCATGGCTAGATTTACATAAATGATAATTAATATATATATATAAAAATAAGATGAACCATAGTTTCATGAGATTATCCAAAAATTATTATTTCAGTTATTCGTCCAAAATGTAGTATATACATTGTACTTTATGATAAACTATGTTGATACGTATACGTTAAAATAATAGAGAGAATGGCAAATATACCCAATTTCCCATACCCATAACCACATATA
>OVAP01000007.1:0-87828 GCA_900406295.1 Aurinia saxatilis | reverse complement strand
TTGATGAAAAAGGTTTGGTTTATTGAAAATCATATTATTGTTATCAATTCGATTTGACAATTTTGAGCCTTTCTGTTGAAGTTTTTATGCAGTTTAGATGTTCATTTAATACATTTTTTGTAACCATCATTTAATACATTTTTGTGTGACATTAACTTTTTTTTTTTTTAAACTATCTATGATTTGATGACACCACGAAGGGAGTAATGATATAAGTTATATCATATAACCTACTTTGTAATATCATAACTTGGTAGTAGTCATGCACTCATGATGCTAATATAATACAAACCTACACTAGTTTGTATTTTAAAGTCATGTGACTATTGTTTTTGGTTTAGTTGGTACAATTGGTATATTGTGTAATTAGTATTATACATTTAGAATATTGATATTAATGTGGTTACCTCCTTCAATTCTATCACACCGTCAACTTTTTCATTTCAATTTGAAACTGTTATCTAAAATTATTACTACAATACGAGACATATATGTTTACCATTTAAAAAGGGTCAAAACTCATTTTCACCAAAATATTGTATTTTCAAAAATATTTAAAACTAGGATATTGGACTCCAATATAATCAATAACATTTTAAACTTTGCTTTGTGATATGCGTAGAGGATGATTGATTCTTCTTCTGGGAGACCAACGAGGAAGAGTCATAAAGAAACCATCAAGAAAGAGTCATACTTTATGTATTTTTTGATAAATTTGATTTTTTTTTAAACGATTAATAATTCTAAACGTTTAAATCTTTCATTAAAAGAGGAAAACCAAAATTATCAGTATTAACAAATATTAGTAATCTAAGGTTTGAGAAGTTTTACAAGGAGGGTTGCACCATAATCATGTGGTTGATAAACACATTGGTGTTGTTTGTCCGCAAATTCTGTGCAGGAGGAGAGAGGTTTGAGAAGTTTTACAAGGAGGGTTGCACCATAATCATGTGGTTGATTACCACATTGGTGCTGTTTGTCCCGGGTCAACGTCTTGTCGACGTTACAGTTACCAAACTTAACTCCATTGCTCCTTCTGGTGAAACAAACCTCCAAGTCCATCTCTTGTATCTCTCAATTTTACTGCACCTAATTGTTCCCCTTCTATGTGTTCATGTAGTGCTCCGAATGGCAGCTCCATGGTACTTAAAAAAGCACTACGCAACAATATGTAAATTCATGAGTCTAGTGTTTGGTTTCGCAGATGGGTATTTCACCTTTCAACAGATCGGATCGGAAGAGTCAAAGAAGTTGACTATTACTTCAATGGGTATACTCCTTGGTATTCATGATACTTTTATTGATTATATGAAAATGTCATTTTGTTTAACATTGTCTCAACTCAAATATTATCTTAACATTTTGTTAATATTGTCTTAAATATTTCACAACATTGTCTCAACTTTTTTGTTAACATTGTCTCAAATATTTCACAACATTGTGTCAGCATTTTGTTAACATTGTCCCAAGAAAACAATTCATAATCAATTGTTGTTGTAAGAGACATTCTAAAAACATTTAGTTTGTTATTTAGTTATTTTTTTATCAAATCAATTTGATTTTGATATTACCCATTCCGACTACATAAAAGTTTGGATGGGTAATATCAAAATCAAATTAATTTGATAAGAATTAACTAAATAACAAACTAAATCATTTAAAAATGTCTCTTACAACAATTGATTATGAATAGTTTGCTTGTGAACGAGGGAGAGAACAGACGAAAAGATATGTGAAAATAAATTACCGGAACAATTAGGTGAAGAAGAACAGTCATATTCATGAGATAGAGATTGGTGAGTCCGTTCAATCTGAACATGGTTTAAATTGATTTGGTTTATTGACAACTAAATATTTTTTTATCAAATCAATTTGATTTTGAGATTACCCATCCAAATTTTTATGTACTTAAGATGTTCATATGTAGGACAAATGAAATGATGTCATAATTTTTTTTTAACAATGATGACATCAATTTAAAACAAATTAAAAACTCGTTATAATGTAATTGTTCAAAGATTATTATTTTAAAATGATGTCAATTCAAACTTACTTAAAAATTGTATTAAAATTCGCATAAAAAGTATAATTGCATCATCAATTGTATTTTAAAATATGAATGATCTTACAATTTTTTTTTTTAATGATCATTTTGTGGGTTAATTCATTTTTGTTTATGTTTCAAACAGTTTAATTTGCATATATTTATTGATGAAAAAGGTTTGGTTTATTGAAAATCATATTATTGTTATCAATTCGTTTTGACAATTTTGAGCCTTTCTGTTGAAGTTTTTATGCAGTTTAGATGTTCATTTAATACATTTTTTTGTAACCATCATTTAATACATTTTTGTGTGACATTAACTTAAAAAACAAAAACCTATCTATGATTTGATGACACCATGAAGGGAGTAATGATATAAGTTATATCATATAACATACTTTGTAATATCATAACTTGGTAATAGTCATGCACTCATGATGCTAATATAATACAAACCTACACTAGTTTGTATTTTAAAGTCATGTGACTATTGTTTTTGGTTTAGTTGGTACAATTGGTATATTGTGTAATTAGTATTATACATTTAGAATATTGATATTAATGTGGTTACCTCCTTCAATTCTATCACACCGTCAACTTTTTCATTTCAATTTGAAACTGTTATCTAAAATTATTACTACAATACGAGACATATATGTTTACCATTTAAAAAGGGTCAAAACTCATTTTCACCAAAATATTGTATTTTCAAAAATATTTAAAACTAGGATATTGGACTCCAATATAATCAATAACATTTTAAACTTTGCTTTGTGATATGCGTAGATGATGATTGATTCTTCTTCTGAGAGATCAACGAGGAAGAATCATAAAGAAACCATCAAGAAAGAGTCATAGTTTATGTATTTTTTGATAAATTTGATTTTTTTTTAAACGATTAATAATTCTAAACGTTTAAATCTTTCATTAAAAGAAGAAAACCAAAATTATCAGTATTAACAAATATTAGTAATCTAAGGTTTGAGAAGTTTTACAAGGAGGGCTGCACCATAATCATGTGGTTGATAAACACATTGGTGCTGTTTGTCCGCAAATTCTGTGCAGGAGGAGAGAGGTTTGAGAAGTTTTACAAGGAGGGTTGCACCATAATCATGTGGTTGATTACCACATTGGTGTTGTTTGTCCCGGGTAAACGTCTTGTCGACGCTACAGTTACCAAACTTAACTCCATTGCTCCTTCTGGTGAAACAAACCTCCAAGTCCATCTCTTGGATCTCTCAATTTTACTGCACCTAATTGTTCCCCTTCTATGTGTTCACGATTGCTCCGAATGGCAACTCCATGGTACTTAAAAAAGCACTACGCAACAATATGTAAATTCATGAGTCTAGTGTTTGGTTTCACAGCTGGGTATTTCACCTTTCAATAGATCGGATCGAAAGAGTCAAAGAAGTTGACTATTACTGCAATGGGTATACTCCTTGGTATTGGGTTGGTTACGAAAGGTATGGACATCTGGCTTTAAATTTCCCTGATGTTGGTGTTCTTTCCATCTCTTGTGTTCGTCTTTAAATTTCCCTAATGTTCGTGTTCTTTCCATCTCCTGTTTCCGTCTTTAAATTTCCCCTATGATTGTGTTCTTTCTATTTTCATTTGTTCTGAGACGTCTGCCCCTAGTCTGATCGAATCTGAGGAGGAGGATGAACCGCCGGAGGAGGATGAACCGCCTCGTGCTATTGGTGTAAGAGTCCGCGAATTCTGTGCAGGAGGGCTGCACCAAGTATCTACCTATTTATACAAAATGTATCTTATAATTATACAAAACTTACTCGTATGCATAAAATACACCATACAATTTTCATACTCATGTGCCTTTGTTTGTTTTCTTTGATAAGTCTTTGTTGCTACAAATGATAAGTCATAGCGACAAAAAAAATTGTGGGTATTTCCAAAAATTTTGGTAGCGTTTTCTACCTTTTTCTCTTTGTTTAATTACGTATATAAATGGTAACAGAGAAAAACTATCACGTAATCAACAATTTCACATGTGATCGCACCATAATATTAAAGGTTATGTTTGGTGTGTAACTCACATAATCACGTGTGTCCATAAATAGCCCTCCACGCCACTCCAAGCTACAAAACATGTCCACATAGTCCAAAGATTGGAACTGTTCAACTAATAGGGAGATAATGTAGGCTAACACATCCTTAATCAACTGTTAAATTTAAGTTATCATTCTTGCATCTTGAAGTCAGGTCACATTCAATTCCAAGATTAGGTCGTTCTGTATCTTGAGTTGATAGTCCCACATATCTAAATTCGTGTTCGTGTGGTTTTGGTTCCGTCTACGACTGATTGCCATTTACATGCAACTCTAGGAAAATTTGGATGAGTTAAATCGGATAATTGTGATCAGAAAATTGGTCATCCTTGTGATCGATGAGGTAAGCGCTTACATCATCATATTTAATTCATCCCCTATAAATATGTGTGCACCTCCCCCCCTTGTAAAAGAGATCTCATAATTTCTAATAAAACCTTTCTCTACTTTTTCTCTGGTAGCTTCTCTACAATAACCAACTCGACGTACTTTCCTGATCTAGCGAGTCTCTTGATCAACGTATCAGCTTTAACGTCGTCGGTGACAGTAACAGTATTACGCTGAGTATCAACCACCGTTCCATAAACGCCTTTAAGTACTTTCTGGACTTTCTTCTTACAACCTTGGCAGTCAATCGAGACTTTCAAGACCCATGTCTTAAGCTTGAATGTCTGATCTGTGAATGGTTTAAGAAAACTACACATATATATTGAATCGTATATTCTTACCACATTTAGATTTTACACTTTTTGTTGTTCTCTTGTCTTTATAAACCACATAGTTCTCTAACTCTTTCATACTTTATTACTGGAATCACGAAACCCTCAAGCGAATGGATAAATCTGTACACAACAAAGGAAAATTTCATAATGATATAACAAATAATCAAAAACATAAATTTTATCAAAATTAAAATGAGTAATTCATTTGTTAAGATGATATAGGCTTCACAACATAGTTCTTTTTCTTATTGTTCTTTTTATATAGAGAAAGAAGAAAACCACAATAATTAGGTTAAGCTAACAAATTTTGTAAAGCGTATTATAGAAGTTTACAATATTAAATATTTAGTAGTTTTAACTTTTATAACGTATTATCACAATTATGTTAATAAAATCTGGTATGAAAGCTTGCTATTGGAAATTCTAACAAACCAAAAAAAAAATCGGTAATTAGTTGTAATCTTTTAAAGTAATAAATATGGTATGATTTAATTTTTTAAAAAAAATATCCATGTAATCACTCACTAATACACTTCAGTTACCATATTTCATACTTGAAAATTCTATCAAAAGCTACATATATTTATAGTTTTTCGCTTTTCAGAAATTTAATGAAAAAAGAATTAACAATTTTATTTTCTTATTTAAAATAATCTATTTAATATTTAAAATTAACTATAAAAAATTAGCGAACCTTGACTTTATATTCGTTGTTATGTTTAGAATGTTTAGTATATAATGTTTGACTTTGAAATTTGCTGCTACGTATAATATAAAGACATAAGCAAATAAAAAGTATGTGAGTTTTTAAGAAAAAAACAGTCAAACAAAATCCAGTTGAGATTTTCTGGATTCGGGTGTTGAAATCGAAACCTTTTTTTTTAATTTTCAACACCTTTCTCAGATTTCTTTGTTTCCTGCAAAAGCAAAACAAAAAGGAATGCATTATATGACTGGAACTGCACTTATATGGAAACTATTATGAAAGGTTCATCAAAGAAACTTTACTTGAATGGTTTGGGAGCCACAATTCCTTCTGCAACACTCATCAAAGCAAACGATCTTGAAACATCGCCTATAATGTCATTCTTTGTGCAAGTTTTGACATGCCATTTTATCAGTACCACTAATTTTCTGCATTAATACAAAAAACAAAACTTATGTAAAAGGTTCTTGCCTCGTTATTAAAGACACAAAAACCAACTATACTTACCCTTGAGAGCATATGTATATGCACCGTTCTATCTTCATTTCCGTGTATCTCTTGAAATGTTTATATAGACATTTTCAGCACGAGAAATATCTTGGCAAAACGTGCCACATCTTTAAAACTTGGATATGTTGGTTCTCTTTCTTGGTGATGTCTACATTCAAGTAAGGCTTATGTCATCATCAATATATTGTTGTCTAAACATATTATAAGTCTCTATCTCCAAATCTGGTTGAAGCTCCCCATTTGATAACTTCCCAACACAATTCTTTCTAGCCTAACTTGTTTGCATTTTATAAGGTGGATGTTGCAAATAGGATACATAAGGGCTCACCTACTAGACCAATTCATAATAAAGTCCATGTATGTGCTTGTCGTAAACCTTGACACACACACACACAAAGACAAAATTACCTCGAAAGCTAATTAAAACAGAGTGAATAGAACAAACAATGACACAAAGTTCCCACTTCAGCAACTAACTTGATGTCAAGTTCGACAAAAGAAGCACGGGTTTAGTAGGACTTATAACCTTTGCAACAATAGTCAAGGGCGTACCATAACCTCCTATAATCTATGTTCTACATATTAATGGTTTAGATCATCAAATTCAGAGAATAGCACTCACATGGTTTAGTTGAACTGTCATGAAACAATCAAAAACAACATATTTGAATCGAAACAGAATACACAACTCGAACTAAGCCAGAAATTATGCAACTTTATTCTCTAATACGAAGCAGAATTTTTTTGAGTTTTACTCTCTCTCGTGTTTGAGTGGAAGCAGCAGCAATATCCATCGAAAATTCGTAAACCTAAAAGATCACATTCATTTCAAGATATTTGTGAGCACTTCTGAAGAGAAGAAAAATCAAGTGCATGTATGTTGGACCTCTTTCAGTTTAGCAGCTAGCAGTGATTCCAGTTCCTCAAAACGAATCCTTGCCATGGTCAAGATGTGAAGCTGAGATATCTTCTTCACGGTACCATCAAATCCAACTACATCCAGAGACACACACAGACGCACAAGATTCAATACTGGAAAGAACAAAAAGAAAAAGAAAGCAAAGTTCTCTTTAAATTAAATGGATATGGCAAAGCATTATCAAGGAATATATCACTAAATGTGTTATCTTCTCGTTTCATAAGATTAAAATAGTCACCCTCGAATAACTCTAGAGGTGGAAGATCAACACTAATATCGCTAAAGGTATATATGATATATAGATTCCATCGAGAATCTACCACCAAGAACCACTTACCCGAGCTTGCACGAAATCGACACCCTTTGAAGTCAGACTTGGTCTCGTATATCATGTCTTCCTCTTGGTTGTATACACAATTACCACCCTCTTCTAGAGACATCATCAACAATGGAATTCCGCTATTGCAATTCAGAGAAGACGGATCTATATCCATAATCGTTAGGGAGATCAAGTATCTTTTGAGACTGACTCCTGATCGAGTTACTTGATTTATATCCACAATTAGAAAATAGATTATCTCGTGAGTTGCTAAGATTAAGAGAGGTGTGATCTATATATTTGAGAGTTCTTTGTTTTACATGTTCTTATCTTTGGTAAAGAGTTACTCCGTTCGAAATCGTCCACTTTGAGAATTCATTTACCTTCAGAATTCTTCATGGTAGAACACAAATCAGATGGGGGAGGAGTTGAGACTTCTCCACAAAATCGCCAAAGTCTCATGAACCCTAATTTAAAATTTAAAAGACATATCATCTTTGGTATTTCTTAATTTCATTTAAGTTAATTCTATGTCAAATTAAATTAATACTAATTTTACATTAAAAAAAGACAAATCAGTAAAAAATTATTTAAACTATATTAGAAGAAAGATAATTCTTAATAGTATTTGGGAAGGGGTTACAATCTCAAAGATTATAAAATAATGATATTACCCAAGTTCCACAAACTTGTACTGCACCAAACGGACTAACAACAGCCTAAATTACATGTATATGTGGTTCATTGCCAAAAGTTGTGGATATAGATTTGTATAATATTTTGAAAAGCAAATCACATTTTAAATCAATTATTAGTAATAATTCATAAAGCAATATCATTTTACTCATTTGAATCATTGACCATAACACCAATTATTATTTTAATCATAGCCATAATATTCTCTAGTAGATGTTCCTTTTCTCCATATTTTGATTGAAAATTTTTTAGCCGTTGTCGGAAAAATGGGGCCAAGTTTGGATAAATATTTATAGGCCGGCTATAATGTTTTCTTCTTCCTCCTCTTTTGGTTAACACCGATAAGATTTGGGCTTGTCATTTCACCATCTAATTTGGTAGACAAATTTAATCATAAAGGTTAATTAACATGACATCAAAACAATTTTATACGTTTAGTGTTAATTAACTATTTGCGGTTCATGTGTGTGTCCGTAACTCAAGATCCATGTCGGATACTTTGTTCACTTAATTGCATCACGTAATATAGTTTTGACCGTTGTGATAGATTCTCCTTATACTCTAGTATTAGTTTCGGAGGTTGATCACATTTAATACATTGCGTAATTTGTAATCAACATTTAATTCTTAATCATCTTTTGCGCTGACGTTGGAGTTTTTTTTATTGTAATACTTGAAAGTTAATTAACAGATAATATGCTTATTTTTGCCTTCATTTCTATAATCTGCAACGATGGTTTAGATACTTAAGCAGGCTATACTCTCCCTAAATATGTCTAAGGTCCTTATACGTGTTTCCACATAAATAAAAATGTCATTAAGTAGGTCAACCTCATTTGTAAGCTAAGTTTTATATTCTTTTCTTGTAATTAGTAATCTCAAACCGAATTAACAAGATAGCTTTTGATGTCAAAAGCAAGCAAAATACAATACTATTATAAGATAAAGATTTTACCCTTTTGTGATCAGTAAACTAAAGAATATGATAAGATAGCTAACTAATGTCAAAAACAAGCAAATCCATTAACTAGCGGCGGTAATCTATTGAAACCTATTAAAAAAAAAAAAAAAAATTGGTATAACAATAAATTAAAGTTTGACATAAGATAATGAACTTACGTCAAATTAATAGTCAAAGTTTTATACCCAATAAGTCCTCGTATGACTAGGAGTGGACGGTCCAGATCAGAAGCTGATGATCGATAGTGACGATATCGACGGCGGATGCTAAGAATAGAATTTAGAGGAGGCCGCCTTTCTTTGATTATAGAATAACGAAATTAGAATAGGAAGAACGAAAAAAAAAGGACAAAACAAAAAACAAATTGTTTGAAACATCAAATGAAGATGGGCCCCACATTCCACTCAAAGTGGCCCAAATTACAAATCTCATCACGTCTCGTTTCTTCTACTCGCAGTCAATGCGTGTGCTCACGCGCGAACCATATTTTTGACAGAATATTGAGATCTATACTTGTAATTTATTTGGTGGACGAAACAAAATAATCTCACGTAGGAATACACGTGGAATTTGTAGCTGTTTCCCACTACAAACCTGTATTTGTTTTATTTTTGATATATAAGTTTTTTGGATATCGGAATATCATTTTGTCTTTATTTTAAGAATTCGAATTCGTGTAGAATTGGGAAACTGATGGTGGAATAGTGAGGACTGAGGACTCAATTATTAGATAACTTTAAAATTAAACAGAAAAATCAATCATCATAGAATTGTAATAGTAATATACAATTGAAAGCGAAATATTGACAATGAAATATATTCTTGATAAATGTTTTTGTGTTTCTCCTTGCATATTTAGTATTCACCCATAAAAAAGAGATAGGAATGAGAAAAACAAAAAAATAATCAACAGCCTTACGAAATCTTGTAACATGTCTTTTAGTACCATATAAAATAAAATAAAATTTTGGAACCTGTTAATCGAATTTGTTACCGACCGAGTCCAAATATATTTCTAAAAATACTCCAATAAATCCTAAATTTTTAGAATCAATGAATCAGAATCAAACACAAAATTGAATGGATACTTAAATTATCGAAACATAAACATTCTTATAAATTTTAATCTTTATAGAGTTTTTTAGAGTTATATTTTATTATATTTAATTGATAAAATTTAGTAATTTTGTAAATTTTATTTGATTCTTTTGAATTATTTATAGATTTTGGAGGTTTTTTAACCAAATCGAACTGAATCTAAAAACATTTTGGTCCTCTTACAGTTTTCCATATTTTGAATCCGAATCAATGAGAAGCAAGTAGTACCAAATCAAACGAAATATATTTCGATTCTCTTGTAAATCCTAAACATGTATAACAGAATATTAAAAAAGCAAATAAAAACTAAATCGATATAAATTACATTATAACTTTTTAGGAAAAGATTATGAAATAAAATGACGTGGATAAGATGAGAGAAAGAAATTAAGGGTCAGAGAGAAAAAGGACGGAAAGTAATGAGGATGATGAGCACTGGAAGACGTAACCACGCGCGTGTGTGTATGTGAAGGAGTAATAAAAGAGAAGAAGAAGAGATCTCTTCGTCGCTCGCTCTCGTACCATTCATTATTATCGAGGACTCTCTCCTCTGCATGCATCTCTCTCTCTCTTTGTCAGGTTTTGGGGTCTCTTCTCTTTATTCAAAAAATAAATAAAACTGATCAGTGTGTCCAATCTCTCTTATCGTTTTTTAAAAAGCTTCCAATTATTATTATTTCATTCTTCCTCTTCATTCTCCTCTCTTCAAAAAACCTCTCAGAGGCAATCATTTTTGTTTACATATCTTCTTGATTAAAGGAAACAACACACAACAACAAAAATAAGAACAGAGAGCAATGAAGGTCCATCTCTCTCCCTCTCTCTACACGTGTTTTGCAGAAAATATTCGTTTCTTTTTGGTTTTCTGATTCTTGAATCTCAAACTTTCAACCATTTTTCTGTTATTAATTTATATCAGTGAAACCTCTGAATCTATTCCTTTTTTTTGCATCACTTCTTATGTACATATACATGTGTTATTAGCTTGTTTACATGTGATCTAATTCTCTTGGAAGTTACGAGATCTCACTTTTAACTTATTCATCTATTTGATATGATTTTGTTTTCTTAGTTCTTAGTCCTTTATCTCTGGTGTCTAGTTGTTACTAATTTTTTTTACCTAACCATTATTTACAAATGGAATCAAGAATATAGAAAATCACATCAAAGTAGTTCATAAATTGAATGATGGGCGTGCTCTGTTTCTGCTTAAAGTCCTAGCTTTTTTCTACTTTGTTCACATGCATGTCACTGTGTCTATACACATCACACATCACTAATTTAGCATTTTGTTCTAATCTGCAAATCCGTTTTGGTCTTATTATGTGTTGTTCTTCGTAATTCAATTGTTTTTGTTTTTGTTGCATCATTTGTAAAAAGAATATATTGCATCACTTACTCATTTTATCATTTTTTTTTTTATAATCTTTTGTTCTCTAATTTTTGCAGAAAATTGTGTTAAAGTTGGATCTGCATGATGACAAGGCAAAGCAAAAGGCCCTCAAAACAGTTTCTACTCTCCCAGGTAAATCATCATCTTCATCAAACTTTTTTTTTTTTTTACTTTCCAGTTTCCAAAGAAAAATTATAGGTTAGTATAGTAACACACACAAACCAAAACAAATCTCTCTCTCTCTCTCTCTTTACCTTTCACTTCTAAACCAACCATTGAACCATTGCTTTCACCGGTCCAATTGGTCCGGTTTACTCTCCGATTTGGTTGGTAGGTGTAAATAGTAGAAAAATATTTTTAAAATTTCTTAATTGATGATGAACAATCACGAGCTGTTCTGACATAAGTGTCTATCTTTTTGAATAGTGACAGTACGGTAAAATGTCTGGCCATTATTTCGAATATTATTTTGTTTCTTTATTTATGAATTTTATCGATTTGGAATAAAAATCAAATCTAGGCCACTATAGCTTCTTTGAAATATGTGCCCATCAATTGAAAAAAAAAGAGAATCATTTAAAGTCAAATATTTGTTGTTTTCTTTGATTCAAATTGTTTTTACTTTCCTTATTGGTATTGTCTTTACAATGTTTGTAACTTATATCAATAGGGCAAAAAAACATTGTTACAACTTGTCTCAGAAATACTGCAAACTATATCAGTAGGAAAGAAATGGTTACAACTTGCATCTGAAATTTATTTTCTTATGGGTTCTAGGAATCGATTCAATCGCCATGGACATGAAGGGGAAGAAATTAACGGTGATAGGAACCGTGGATCCGGTTAATGTAGTTAGTAAGCTAAGAAAGTATTGGCCGATGACGGATATTGTCTTAGTAGGACCTGCGAAGGAGCCGGAAAAGGAGAAGAAGGAGGAGCCGAAGAAAGAAGGCGAGGCACCGAAGAAAGAAGGAGAAGCTCCGAAAGAAGAAGCCAAGAAGGAAGGAGAACCCGCAAAGAAGGAAGAAGAGAAGAAAGAAGGCGGCGATAAGAAGGAAGGCGAGAAGAAGGATCAACCACAGCCACAGCCGGCAATGCCGCCACCGGATCATCATGTGTTGGAGCTTGTAAAGGCCTATAAAGCGTATAATCCTCATCTAACCACGTATTACTACGCCCAAAGCATGGAAGAAAACCCCAACGCTTGTGTTATATGTTGAGAATATATAATATAATTTGTGGAAACAAAATGTGAAAAAGATGGACCGATCCTATAATTAGGATGGACAATAATTAAGAACAGAGCATTGGATCGGATATGTTGTTAAATCCCTCGATAATGCGGGGAAATTTCATTTCCTTGAATCGAATTTTCGATGATATGTTTTCTGTATATATCGTCGATAGTACTAGATTTTGTATTTTTTTTGTTTGTTTGAAGGGAACTTTTCTGTATATATCGTGGTGTAATATATAGTCCTTTGTGATTTTCATCTTTGTTACTTGTATTTCCATAATGTTCCTGCTCAGTTTTTATTGATAAACATCAATCCCGTAATTAGTAGTTGATTAATCGGTTTTTAACTTTATATGGTAGTATTCAAAATGTATGTGGGTGTTAGTTCAGGATATGTAAATGTTGTTGGGCGGCTTTATAACATTTTAGGTGTAAATTTGATGTGAACAGTATTGTTAAATTATTTTTACTTCTGTTTTGCACGAAGCGAAAAGGCATGGCCTTCATGACAATATGATGAGTCGCTTTTAGAAATATTGCCAAGGGATAATTTATTGTCTATGGCTCTAGTTTTTTCCTCCCAAATCTACTTTTTATTTCATGTGATGATAAAATAAAGTTAAGGTCTATATTTTTTCTTAAGAAGAATTATTTGTTGTAGAAACAATTTCAAAATGTGGAACAGAAAAAAATGAAATTAAATGAAGAATAAAAATGTTTGTATCTGAATTATATATGTTTTTTTTTCGACGTTTGAATATGAAATTTATTTGATTCTACACCCAAAGATTGACTACTTTTTTCAATGAGATTGAATATTATAGTCCTCGTGCAACCAAGTGCCTTAGAAACGTCATGGATCAAGTTGTGGCTCACCTTTGAGACCAAACGCAAAATGTCAAATAAATTTTGGTAGGTAGCCACCTAAAAAGAGCATGTGAAAAAATCAAATAAAAACTCATCAGTTTACAATTGTTAAATTTTATTACTATGGCAACATATTATTTTGTGTCGAAAACAGAATTACATGACAAGATATATAAGCCCCCGTGAATACTGAAAAAGAGTAAAGCCTACAGAAAAATGCTTGGACATGTCAGTCTTTCTTCCAAACAAATAGACATATTACGTCACCATGTTTTGTAGAATAATGTTGATGATCATATGAATCGGTGGTGACTGATGCTGACGACGATAATAATGCCGATGATTAGAAATAGACAAGCCGGAATACATATTCTCATATCTAGATACACATCTTCTGTGTGAAAAGGATTGAACCCTTTTTTTGTTCCTAATATCAACAATACGATTAAATATCAACCGAGAGACGGCACAAAGCATGCGTATGCCTTATCTTCACCATTAAATTACCTACCAAGTATATATATATGCAAAATATTTAGACCAAAACCAAAAGGAATGTAAGATATATATTGTGGTTTCGTTCGTTTAATATATATTTATAAATCTGATAGCTAATGGTTTACCCAAATAAGGGCTAAATTCATATATTAATATATTTAATCCAAGCTGACAATCTATCATTAGCAAAGAAATTAAAAAAGCTGACGATTGATGTGATTAATTAATAGAGATTTCATAATGTGTGATAGCTGCTCATTCTTAGCAAATTTGTCATTTTGTTGCCTTTTAATAATTTGAATTTTATCATATTCGGTGCAGCTAAAATGCTGACGGAACTTTCATCACCCACCATTTTATTGGCTAAGGCAAATTCGAGAAGGTTCTTTTTTTGGGTACCATGGTCCATGAATTGACTGAGAAATCGAATGAACATGTTAGTAGATAGGCATGGTGGCATGCACGTGTGACGTACTAAGCAAACAAGAACATAAGGTTTCTGGAAAAATCGAATAATAATTAGCTTAACAAATCCTCCATAAAGTACATTTCATCAACCTCTCCAACTAATACATTTTCGTGTTGTCCAATTAATAATTAGCACAAGAAATGTTTTTATTTTAATTAGAAATATTACACACAAGAGAAATTCCACACCAATACCACTATAGGATAATCCATCGATTCAATCCTAAGCGGTAAAAACAAGACACAGAAAAATCAAACACAAATCTTGAAAAAAAACTTACCATTTGACCCCAGTAAAAAAGGCTGGCAGTCAAAAAACAACCCTAATGTTGAAAAGATGAATTATGCCAATCTTACGATAGAAGATGTAAACACACACACAATTACTAATTAAATCATCACCTGGGGTAAGCCGAGACCTTGAGGCTTCAAGCTCGGAGAAGAGGTGAATGTGGTGACATTATCCCCGGAGATGAGAGACCATCTTCGTATAGTCGCCGGAAACTTAATCGGAGGTTGCTCTGCCTCCATTTCTGCTTCTTCGCATTGTTGTTCTGAATTACAACCTGATCATTATCAGATGCTTTCTCAGCGACCTTGTTGTGATTCTTCGACACGAAATCTTGGATCCTGCGAAGCGCAACGTGGAGTGTCTCATCATCCATGTTGGCAAAACAAACCCTAAACCACCCAGGTTCCGTGCCACGGAAGGAAGAGCCTGGCGAAACATTAAGCTTAACAACATTGATGATTATACGCCAAAGCTCGATCTCAGATTCAAACGAGTTACGGTCTCTCAATAAATGTCTCAGATCCATCCAGACGAATAAACCCGCGTAACTTGTTAAACAAGAAATCCCTACTTCCTTGAGCCCTAAGGTGAAAACTCCATGTCTTACCCCTAGCCTTTTCGAGCTTTCCATAAGGAAATTATCCACGAACCGATCATCAGACAACATGGAAGCAAGCATGAGTTGTGTCTGAGTCGAAACTAGTCCAAAACTCGACATTTTCCTTGCGCAGGACACGACAGCATCGTTGTAAGAATAGACTATACCGACTCTAAAACCAGGAAGTCCCATGTCTTTAGAAAGACTATAGACAATGTGAATCAAGTCAGCGTTGACTTCAGAGCTGTCCATGTCGTTGACCACCTCAGCGACGCTAACAAACTTCTCTCCGGCGAAGACCGTGGCGGCGTAAATCTCGTCGACGACTAGGTGAATGTTCTTGCTCGTGACGAACCGGACTAAGTTCTTGAGTGTGTCTTTGTCTAACATCGTACCTAGTGGGTTTGATGGGTTGGTCAGAATCAGACCTTTGACTTTTTGGTTGGAGTCTTGGGCTTTTTGATAGGCCCATTCCACGGCCTCGACAGTCAATTTGAAATTGTTGGAGCTAGAACAATGAACAGGGATGGTGTCGACACCTGTACGCCATCTCAAGTCTCTATCAAATCTGTACAAAAAAAGATTTCAATGATTGTGTGTGAGCGAGCGACTCGTTTGTATCATCATAACCACAAAAGTTGAATTTTGATAAACCTTACACGTGTGATAAAAGTAGGTGAAAGAGTCAAAACTTGATACTAATCCTATTAACACATTTCGATTTGAAATTTGGTTACCCAAAAGTATGCGAGTGTTACATTTTAATGACACTTCCCCTAACTTTTGTTTTCTTTTCCTTATAATCTACCTTTTCACACTAATCAGAATCATGTACTTATCTTAAAAAACTATCATATTTTGACATTCTTCACATTGAAATATTTAAATAATATACTTTTCTATTTTAAAATCAGATATTTTGACATTTTTAACGTAGCTCCACGTAGAAACCTTAACACAAGTTTTCAAACAAAATCTTTTAAGTTATTGACTAATGAATATAAATGCTCAAAATATTAAAATGCTTACGCAGCGTAGTAAGGAGCGGGGACGAGAAAAGCATCGCCGGGATCGGCGAGGCAGAACATGACTGTTTCATTGGCTCCGGTGGCACCACCGCTCATGACGATCCTTTCAGGATCAAACGTCACTCTTCCACCTCTAGCCTTTCCCATGAAATTTGCAATCGCCTTCAATTCCAAAAATACGGTTTAAATATTTAGTAAGTTATCATTTATATACACTAAACGTACCAAAAAACTAAACCGGAAATTATGAACTTAAACCAAATGGACGGATAATTGGCTTATAGGACCCTTTTTATGAGGACTACGTATACATTTATGTATTTGATCAAAAGATACTATATGAATACGTGGTTAATAAATTATTTATATACCTGTCTAAATTCTTTAAGGCCATGATAATCTTGGAATATAGCGATGTCGCTAAACTGATGAACACCCTCAAGGGTGCAAATGGAAGCTTTTGGGTTCTCTTTGATCCAATCTTTGATCAAATCTAAGCAAAGCTGCAAAGAAACAAAAAAAAAAATGTGTTGAATAATGTGTATACGTGTTCACATTAATACACATGAGTTTATAATATATATATGTACGTACCTGATTCTCTGCAAGACCCATTTGGATAATCCCATGGGGATTACGAGTAAGATGAAAAGGATCTTTGTCGTAAGCTTTCCATCCATCAAAGTACTCTGAGTTCTCTCCGTGTTGATCGTTGGTCGCTATCTTCGACAGAACCGCACCACCATTTTTTTTTAGAGAATCCATATTAGTTCTAACTTCTTTGTTGATGTTTTCTTTGGGGGGTATCAATAATAATGAAGGGTTTTGGTTGTGTTTGTATAGTAACAATTAATTCATGAGTATGTGGTTTATATAGGAGGTTGAACTTAAAAACCTTGAGGAGACAAATAAAGCTTTGGTGGGGTCTTGAAAATAAAGAGTTAGGATTTGATGAAACAAGCGAACAAGAACAAGCAAACCAAGGAAGATTCTCCTACCCAAAAAACAATATACGCTTTACAAAGTTTATTTATTTATTTTAATTATACGATAAATCAAAGTGGTTAATTTGTGTTTTAGTAATTTTGGTGGTATCAAATCTCCATTGCATTAAACATATAATATGTAGAATGTGGTGTGATCAACAAAGTGGTCGTATTTCAATATAGTTCTGCATTGATTATTAATTACAGTTGTCTTTTTATAGAATAAGTGGTGGAAATTATGTGTATTGGGTTTGAACCGAAGGCTATTTCCAAGCAGCTTCTTACGAAAATTGTTGACCTACTACTAACACTACCAAGTCATGCAAGGAAAAATAACTGGACAGGGTTGTGGGAAGACTTTTTGACGGTATACAAATAAATATATAGAAGAAAAATTATTAGAGAAAAATGTATAAGATTATTCAAAATTAGAGAAAAATGTGCAACATTTAAAACTATTGTAATAAAACACATGCATTTGGTATGTAATACTAATATGCACATGTTTATACGTCGACCAAATAATTCAAAAAGTTGACTGGCGTACTCACTAGTCAGTAGTCACATAAATAAATCAAAGTAATTACTATTGATGAATATTCATTTGAGCATTGTGGAATGATTTCAGACTTTTCCTTAATTAATTGTTGGAATTTCAAATATTTCATTCATTTGATTAAGGGTAAATTAATTTTCTATTTATTAAATTTTTGAAATAACAATTATTTTTGAAATAGAAATTCAACCGTTAAACGATGACTAATATGAAATAGATGAAAAAGTTATTTAACTAATCCGTGATTAATAGTCGTAATAATGGGTTTAATTAGCCGTATGAAATTTGTAGTATACAGTATACTGTACTAGGGATAATGATAATTACGATGCTTGGTTAGGTTTGGTCAAATCAAAGACATGCACTATGTGATTTTTACTTGCAGTTTACGCTGCCAATTCTCAAGAGACGACCACGTGACTTCTTTTTATTGTCCAAGTCAAAATCATCTCCTTTTTAAAATTCTGTTTCCTTGAAAACTCAGTTTTATTTTCACCTCACTTGATTTATGCGTTGGACTAGAAAGACATTGAGTATTAAAATCTGATTTTGGTTCTACTTATAGTAATGTGTTTTTTTACCTTCACTTTATTTATGCCTTAGACTGAAAAGATAGTGAGTATTAAAATCTGATTTTGGCTCTACGTACTTATAGTAATGTCAAATAATATACTTTCCAAAGCATCAGACATTCTTTTAGCACGTATTGCTGGAAAAACTAATTACAGGGGACACAAAATCTCAATATTATAAACCACCGATATCAACTTTTCTCTATTTGGAGTTGTTACATCTACACTTTTTTCAAAACAAAAAACCACGAATCCGCTGGTTTTCAGGATTTCACGAATCTCTTGTTGAAATAAACATAGACACACTTAAATTAAAATACATTTAACACAACATGATGTTGTGACTTGTGATAATTATATTACCTAACTGTCTAAGAATTGTTAAAAAGGTTTTAATTGTTTTCTTTTAAGTGTTAAAACTGTGTACGAATTTTCATTGTTGTATTTTATGCTTTTAATATGATAATACTAGTAAGAAACAACTACTCAAACTTAATTTGCTTAAGAGATCATAAGTGAAAGCAAAAACATATATAAATAGACCGAGCCGTGTAATAACGCGAACAAATGGAGTAATCGAAGGATTCAGATCAGAAATTTATTAATTTTTTTACAAGTATGTTTATCAATCAATGTCTGTATTTTCTAAAAACAATTATGACGTATTACATTAAATATACATTTTTGAATGGGATTTATAACTCTTTTGAGAGGTTCCTGGAAGTAGAGCATAAACTAAAAAACTTCAAAAAAATAGAAGAAAGATAATGGGTACTAAAGACACGGTGCGTACGTATATGGATACTAGTTGGCCCGACAACTACCGACACCAACATATTTGCTTTCGGCAGTTTTTGATTTGGTAATATATCAGTCCAAAATTTCAATAATTCTTGTATCTTCATTCACTGATCTTACACTTGTTTATATATAATTTTTTAAGTTCGTGGAGTGTTTTAGGTATTATATTCGATCCTTATGCAAAAAATCTACATATTCAAATAAAAATTTAGAGATTATCCGCACGTAGACGTGTTCACTTTTTGTTCTTATAGTTTTCAGTAATAATAATATTAATAGATCTCTAGAATCATACAATATAAAAGTTATAAGTTTTTGTATTTAGCAACAAAATATGGTAGTTCTTTTTTTTTTCGTCTGGTACGTAATCGAAATTGTTATATGCCAATACTGAAGACTCCCTAATATAGATATGTTTTGGTTTTTGCGGATTTAAAATTAGATTCTTAAAATAAAGAGTCAAGCATGCTTTGAATGGACAATAAAGTCAAATTAAACTAAGCTGTCGACTAATTGGACACGCTTCTTCCTTCCCCCTTCACCAATCGTTCATCAACACGTGTCATGCCTCATACATTTGATGAGAATATATAATTAGATTACTTATAACTTTCGATTGTTTAAACAGAAATAACTAGATTACTCTTTTAATAACCAAGAGTAAATATCATTTCGATTGTTTAAACAGAAATAACTAGATTACTTTATTTTTGGTTGGCATAATCCCACAAGACAATTATCAATCAAAGTTTCATTTTAAGACATTTTAAAAAAGAACCAACCAAAGCTCTTGGGCTTAGACCCATTTCTAAAGCTCCATAGTTTATTATATTTGAACCTAAATTTTGAAATTTTGAAAGTTGTAAGAAAAAGCGTTGACTTAAGAAATTAGGGATTAAAAAAACAAATTATATAAGCGGAGAGGATATATATAAACGGTTGACTCAAATTAATCAAGGGGTTTATCCAACTAGAATACAATCCACTTAGTTTATTAATATTTTTGTTTAAATGATAAAAACATCTCAATTAATTATTAGAGTTGGAATAGACTTTGGTCAACGCTCTCTAGGCTCTATAATTGTGATTGATTTGGGAGCCATGAATACCTATGCTAATAAGCATCCCTCATCGACAAATCTCCATGGTGGTAAGACTCGATATCAATGATTTTTTTTCCTTTTATTCACTCGTTGTCGATTTCATGAACATGTAAATTAGTATTTACGTGTAAACACTTGATTAATTGTGGTAAAAAAAATTTGTTGGGTTGATGCAGGATGAAGTTAAAACCTTATAAAATATTTTGTTTGTTTGGTTTGTAGGATTAAGATGAAACTACATTACCACTTTGTGCTTCAAGCCTTCATCATTGGCTCCTGCATCACAACTTTATTGTATATAAACCAACACAAGATTACCGTATACAAAGGAAATTTTCCCAACGCTTGGTTCATAATATCTCCATACTACTTATACAGCGTAGTTAATCTTTATTTTTGGACCCACGCTGGTAAATTTTTAGAAGATCACAAGAAAGAGTCATTTGATGCTTACATATTTATCCGATGCTTATCGGATGCGTCGCTAACCTGTGCGGTTTTAATGTTTTCGGAGTCCTCCTCTTTTCTATTTTTTCCTACATTTGGTTATCTTATTTTTACACTATGTTTTCTATGTTCAATGTTAGCAAATTTCCCTTATCGGTACGTAGTCCCTTTGATCAGAGTTGAGTTTGAACGTCAAAGAGTGATGAAATCTGTCTGGATCTTGGTTAATTAATTTCTCTAATTATAACTGGTTTTATACTTTTATATGAGATAGATAGAGGTATAAGACAGGATGACCCTTCTTATTTGTTATGTGTACATAGACTTTGACTTATCTATCAGCTCAGGCAAAAGTATTATCCAAAATCAAAGGAATTCAATTTTCATCAGAAGGTCCTTCAATTAATAACTTACTCTTTGCAGATGACTGCCTTCTTGTTTGCCAGGCGGACCCATCTCAATGTCTCCATCTTCAACAACTCCTCAATACTTACTGCAACTTCTCAGGTCAATCTATTAATTTTGAAAAATCGACTATTACTTTTGATTCTAAAATTTCCGAAGCTACTCAGTCAGAGATTATGAATATTTTGGGAATCAAGAATGAAGGTGGCTTAAGGAAGTATTTAGGATTGCCCAAGTGTTTTAGTGGTTCTAAAATCAAACTTTTGGACTATATCAGAGTTAAGTGTATTAAGTTGGTTTAACAGTTTGCTATCACAAGGAGGAAAAGAAGTATTGATTAAAGTTGTAGGCTTAGCTTATCCTGTTTTTGCTATGAGTTGTTTTCAATTACCTAAAACAACGTGTGATATCTTAACACAAGCCATAGCTTATTTATGGTGGAATCTACAGATGATAAGAAGAAGATACATTGGGTGAGTTGGGATAAACTCAGTTTATCAAAAGAAAATGGAGGTTTGGGATTTCGTGATTTGCAGTCTTTCAACCAAGCTCTGTTAGCAAAACATTCTTGGAAGATGCTGTCAAATCTAAATTGCCTTTTTTCCAAATTCTTCAAGAGCAAATACTTCCCTAAAATTGATATTCTTAATGCAGTTTTGGGAATAAGACCTTCTTATGTTTGGAGAAGCATTTTGTATGGCCGAGAACTATTAGTACAGGGTTTGAGAATACAGATTGACAATGGTTTGTCTACTTCTGTTTGGCTTGACAAATGGATTTTTGATGGTAAACAAAGGGCTCCCTGGTTTAAAAATGTTATCTCTAATATTGACCTAAGGGTCTCTGATTTGATAGTTCCCAATTCGGGGGAATGGAAGGTGGAGGTATTAAGGTATAATTTTTTTGAAGATTTTGTTCAAACTATCATGAAGATGAGACCTGTGGTGGAGTACAATGACTTCTGGATATGGCACTTTAATGCTTCTGGCTGTTATTCTATCAAATCGGGATTTTGGTTAGCTGATAAAATTTAAAACAAAGAACTCATTGAGGCTGCAACACAGAGACCTTCAATCAATGGCTTGAAAGAAGAAATTTGGAGGTTGGCAACACCAAAGAAGATTAAACATTTTATCTGAAAACCTTTAACAGGTGTGTTGCCAGTGATGGATAACTTACTTACTAGAGGAGTTAAGGTGGACTCCCGTTGTCAGGCGTGTGGTAAAGAGGGAGAAGGTGAAAACCATGTTTTATTTACATGTTATACAGCTAGTGTCATATGGGTCTTATCTGGGATTCTTGTTCCTCCAACAGGTTTGATGCAGTTTTCTTCCCTTCAAACCTTCATTATTTGATCCCTCTTCTTAAGAATAGTTTGGGTAATAAAGATGTTACTAAGGCTTTTCCTTGGTTTCTCTAGAACATCTGAAAAAATCGTAATAAGTTAACTATAGAAGGGATTATATATGATGGTTTGGATACTGTTAGCAAAGTTAAGAATGACTCTTTGTCTTGGGATCTAGTTCAAGAGGTTAATACGGTTAGGGGGAAGAATGATAGATTATCATTGGGTATTTCTAGGACTGTTTGGAAACCTCCATTACCAAATTTGGGTAAAGTGTGATGTGGGGATTGATTGGTCTAAAAGTTTAAGTATGGCGGGTGGTTGGAGATTATGGTGGAAAAGTCTTGCTTCACAACAGGCGTTCTTTTGCAAATGTGAATGACTCTTCACAAGCTTCTTTTGAAGTTCATCGTTGGGCTGTGGAAAACATGATCTCCCATAGATTTCAAAGAGTGATATTTGCTGCGAACCTCTCACATTTATTTGATTCGGTTTTAAGACCAAAGGCTTTTGGCCCTCTTTTGCTTCATATAGAATGTCATTTTAAAAATGTCTTGTGCCCTTATCTCAATGAAAATTAGAGAAAGCTTCCCTACCTTCCATTAAAGGAGTTTCACTCATTGCCAAAAGTGTAACTGCGTCTCCAGTCACATGTACAAGCTGGTCTTCCTCAATGGCTTAGTCATTGTTTTTTATTACAAGCGCTGAGTGTCTCTCCTTTTTTAGTTTTTTACCTTGGTTTGTGACGTTTTCACTTTGTTCGGTCTTATTGTTCTTTTGTTGTAATCTTGTTATCTGTATTTAGTTTTTGTGTGGGGTGGTTTTGTTTACAATGGATACTTATTTCTAATTTCAAAGTTTTTGTGCAAAAAAAAAAAAAAGATAAGGTTTTCTCTTTATTTGGTGTTCGAGTAAACTCCCTTTTGTTAAAATAGTTTGTTTCCATTCTTGCTGAGAGTTAATTTAATTTTTGTTTAATCTCTTGGTTAATTGTTTGTGATATTGTTTGTGTATTGTCAGGAAACGAACTTAACTGAAACTGCATCAAATTTTATCTTCTCATAAAACTGAAAAACTAGAGAAAAATACTATGAATTTTATTCCATCCCCTTTTAGTCGAGAAAAAAGGTTGGTTGAGAAGATATGGGGAAAACATTTTTTCTCATGCAATTTACAATATACATCCTTTATGTAAAGATTTCGGTATGGTTTAAACAAACTAAACCGATCTTAATTATAGAACCAACCAACTAAAGCACACATTAATAGTCACCCTGGTTTTGTTATTCCAATATTTGTGGGACCGATGCAGATACGTGTCAAGTAGTGCGTGTAGTGTAATGCGACGCAGGGGAGTACTACAGGCCACCGACGTGAATATGGGGACATGGTCGGTCCATTAATCAACTGCGTATTTTATCCGTTACTCCTTTTCTTTCCAACTTTTTTTTTTAGAAAAACGAATATATATTTTCCAACTTAAAGAAAATATATAAAAAGTATTTGGAAAGAACCTTTAAGTTTAGTTTTCAAAAAAANTTTGGAAAAAACCTTTAAGTTTTGTTTTAAAAAAAAAAAAAAAAAAAAAACCTTTAAGTTATATTTCATATCATAAAAGTAAATTATGTATACAGTCGTTTTAACAAAAATTACGATGCACAAGACACGTATAACCCACGCTTTCACTCTCACTCGTCGAAAGCCATCACACGTACACAAGCATTATAAAAATGTTCTCTTATGACCGACGTAACATTACGTACTTACTTCGTACTCCTATATCCTTCTATATAGTCCACCAAAAACTTCATATTGTTAAACCCACACAATCAATAAGATCGAAAAGAGTTGCAAGAGAAAAAAGAATCAATATGACGAGTCTGTTAGATAAAGCCAAGGAGTTCGTGTCTGACAAACTAGCCGGGGTTCCTAAACCGGAGGGTTCGGTTACGGACGTTGATCTTAAAGACGTGAACCGCGACTCGGTCGAGTACTTAGCCAAAGTTTCAGTCACCAATCCCTATGACCATGCCATTCCCATCTGTGAAATCACTTTCACTTTCCATAGTGCCGGCCGGTACGTATAATTCTTTCTCAATCTTTTGATCATCTTTCATCCATACCAACTTTGGTTTTTTTTTCTGATACCAAATGGTTAGAGATGGTTATTCCGGTTTAGTATGGTTATGCTCGGTTTACATAGTTAGTAAGATACATGGATATATATTTTTCCAAATGAACTAATATCATTTCTAATACAAATTATATTTTGTTATGGTGAGAATGATTTTTTTATGTATATATATATTCAAACGCCAAAGTTGTGTAATCTAATATGATCATTTGTAATGATGAATTTTGATAGGGAAATCGGAAAGGGGAAGATACCGGACCCGGGTTCACTAAAAGCTAAGGACATGACGGTTCTTGATATCCCTGTGATGGTGCCGTACAATATACTGCTCAACCTGGCTCGAGACGTTGGTGTGGACTGGGACATTGACTATGAGCTTCAAATTGGTCTTACCATCGACCTTCCTGTTGTTGGAAATATTACTATTCCTATTTCCAGCAAGGGCGAGATCAAACTCCCTACTTTTAAGGATATCTTCTAATTTATCTTTTTTATCTACTTATCCCATGTCGTTGTAACGTTGATGGTGATAATGTAACAAGAGTGTTTACGTATGATATAATCAATAAATGTTACTTTGATATATATATATATATATATATATATATATTATTTTTATTTTCTTTTTTGGAGAATTCAGTTATATATGGTTCAATGTTTTATCTTTTTCTTTAGTTGCATAAAGCAAGAAATCAATACAAGACAGATTGGTTTGGTTCGGTTTAGTTCATTTGGAAAGTGTGTCTCTGTTTTGTTTTCGATTTTTTGTTTTGTTTTTTTATGGTTTTACTTTTATCATGACTAGAAAATAAAAATCATGCAATTATTGTAAGATTTTCGAATATGTACCTTGACAAAATATTAAATATCATAAACACTTGCCGACATATAAATATCATGCTATGTACCTTGACAAAATATTAAAAATCAATACACAATAAGTCCTTGTCTCTCTGACATTAGCGATTAACGAATATATATATCTTTCAGATTTTTTTTAAAAAATATAAACTTTTATTGCGGAGAGTTATCTTCCACAACATTAAATCAAATTAATAAATAAAAAATTTGAGCAGGTCAAAGTTAAAACAAAAAAAAAAATTGAAAAAACATTTTTTGGGTTGCTTTTTTTGCTTCACAAACAAACAAACTTTGGCTACGCTAATATATAAAGCATAAATAACGAAAAGATGAAGGTTTAGTGTCAGTGAGAAGGATCTTCGTCCGGTAAGAAAATCTGAGAGACGAATTCTTGGAAACGAGAAGAGTAGACCTTTGGATGAACGGCTGAGATTGTTTTAGAGTTGTGTTGAATAGACTTGTAACAGTGTTCAAGGCGTTTCCTCACACCATAGTCTTGGTAAATGTCTATGATCCCAAGATACAATATCACATCATACCATTCCTCTCCTCCTCCTCCTCTAACGCTCTTCGCCGTCACGCTCCCTGATTCTCCTCTCCCGACTCGCCTTGCTCGTCCCGGTATCTTCATTCCGAAATTGGTGCTTGAGCTGCAAGAAAACCCATTTTTTCCTTTGAGCCCTAGCTCTGCTTTTGGAAGAACTTGTTTAACAAGAAACTCTCAAGTTGGTTACCTGTTTTGGAAGATGTTGGTGAGATTTGTTGTATTGGAAGCAATGCTTCCTTGTGGAGATTCAGAAAAGTTTGTTGGTGCTGGACTTGGGCCTATACTTGCTCCTGATTGTATATTCACCGAGCTCTCACTATCAACTGAATCTGTTAAAATGAGAAAGATAATTTTCCAGGTTATATCATTGACTATATAGTATTATTTAGATTAGAAGTTGAGGAATAAGGATGAATAACCTCTGCTTGGAGTGCATGAGTACATTGTAGGAGATCTGTCTGGAGAGTTTGAAGCTGTCTTCATTATTTTGGAGCTATCGCTGTCAACAGAGCCTACAATATTGACCGAAATATATATGACATAAGTACATATACTTTTTCTTGATGAAGTACTTTAAACAAGAGATGAATGCTGATTAAAGAGATCGAGTTTTACCTCGTGATCTGAAGCTGTCGTATACAGGGCTTAATCCATCAATTGAACCTGTAATAGCAGGTTTGATCATATTAGCAAATCATCGATTTATAATATATGAATTTTGTTATCATATATGATTAACTCACCTTGACAAGAACCGATCACTTGTAATCCAAGCATCAAGCTGTAATCCATTATGCCTTCTTCTTGCAAAAGTTCACAATCTAGCTTTGTTTGCCTGCGCGATTGCATAATCCGGTGAGCATCTAAATCACTCTCTGCTTGAAGAATCAAGACAGAAACAGAGAAAAACTTACTTGATGAGACGATGTCGAGCCAAGGTATCGACATAGAAACAAAAATCAAGGTCTATATCCTTCAATATGGTCTTATCTCTAACTTTGATCTTCTTGTTGGTTCGACCTTGTGATGAACCCTTAAGATCATAGACCTTATTCATAAAAACATCCGACTGCAGTATGTTTGACATCACCACAAAATATGTCTGCTCACAGAAAAGAAAAAAAGAGAAAAAAACAGAACTATCATGTTAAGTAATACTTCTAAGGCAGAGATAAGATCTATAGATTACTGTCACTACATACCTTATCACCTCCAATAGGCTTAATAGAATGAGCTCCATAATTCTTGGACAATAACGTCGATCTGTATGTATGAATATGCCGAAAGTAACCAGGAAACATCTCTAGTATTACCTACATAAAAAAAAGATTCATCCTCGGGAAATGAGATCACACGGCGGTAATGAAATGAGAGAAGATTTGTAAAAAGTACCTTGATTTCGGATTTGCGAAGAATCTTGATAAGAAATCGGTCATCTTTAGCGAGAAGAAACATGTTACCAACTTTCCCAGTAGAAAGCTTCCTTAATGTCTCATCATTACAGATTGACTTCATGTATTCATCATGGTTAATATCCTCAAGTTCTTGTATAAGTCTACAAGATTATAAATACAAATGAATATACATAATCCTTATACAATATCTTGAGACAATGATATAGAAGAAAAATGAGATTATACCTGAATCCCATAGGACAATAATCCTTCCATTCGAAATCAGTAATCGTGCCCGATGGCAAATGTTTGATGTGCTTTGAAGAGTATCGAATCCGGTTTTTCTCAGTGGCTTTGACGTCCTTAGATGATATCTCCCTTGTAAACATTTTCCACGAACCTCTCTCTCAACTTCCACGCAGATCAATTCTCAATCTGTAGTGTCCACATCTTTGCCTATATATGCTCCTAGAAAAGTCCCCAAATTTGTCAATTTAATTCCTTCTTTGACAAGAAATCCACAGAAATTTCCAAACCCTAGATTGTAAAAGATAATAAGGAATTTTGATACAATTTTGTTGGATATAGTCCTTATTTGATTGACTCAACACATAAAGGTAAAACCTAGAAACATAGAGATTGTTTGCCAGATAATCGATCATATATAAACTGCGAATTTTCTCCTGAAATTCGTAAAAGAATGATTGAAAATCGTACCAATTCAGGAGATGCAATGAGAAAAAGAAGAAGAAGAAGAGGAGTGCGTTGGAATTTGAAGGAAGACGAGAAAATTTCTAAGAAGAAGATGAATTTGTTAAAAAAAATTTTTTTCTGTGTTTCTGTTGAGACGGAAAATAAAAAAGAAAGGATGGTTTGTTTTGCCAAATTTGGGCGTGGCACACGAAACAACTCATTTTCCTCTGTTGCATTTGCATTGCAATAAAAACCAATTCCCGCGTTCTGTTTTATATATTTCCGTTACCATTTTTTATGTATTAATTTGGTTATACAATTATATTCCAAGGCTAAAAAGGCTTAAAACAAGGCCCATTATCATATGTTTAATGGACTCATCACTACCCATACCCAAGTTAAGCTTAGCCTAAGTAAAAAATTGCCGACGTGCTTCCCTCACGTATATAACGTGACGGCGATGATATGTATTTCACTTTACCGACGAGGAATTCTAAATCTATCATTTTGTAGATGTGTCATATGTGTATGCTTATAATATTGTTGTCACTAATATACTCCTAAAGTCATAATTGAAAAGGGACTTATGAGGTTCCATTAGACACTAAAAAGGCTTGAAAGTCATGTCATATATTCTTCTTATAATTATTTTTCTTGAATTAAAAAAACCACAAAGTTTAATTTTAAGATTCCATGCCATTAATCTGCATAACGTCCAATTTTATGGAGTCTTAATTACCTTTTTTCTTCTTTTTTTTGGAATACTAATTACTTATTCTTAGATAGATGGAAAAAAACTGAAACGAATTATTTTGGCTTTAAAAATATATCAAGAATGATCTGAAATTAATGGCTTTACAAATTATTTTTTGTATAAATCATATATATTGTGTACAATACCTTTAATGAAAAGTATACGTTTTCTCTGTAAATATATATTGACACACTCATCCAATGTGCATGGTTCGGAGCTAGCCAGAAGGGCAGATAAATAATGATCAGAGAATGTCAAAGATACGAGTTGTATAGTTTCATACATGGTAGTCACTAATCTTAAAGTAACGACCTGTCCCATATTGTTGTCATCACAAAGACTCTTACGTACAACACAAGAAATGCAAAATGTCGACCAGTTTGCATTCCATAAACACAAACTGCACGCATGTTTAAAGTAACAACGTGGACACCGTTAATTATATTGACTCTTTCTTGCTAGAGTTGGTACGTAGAATCAATCATTTCATATTTTTATTAGCAAAGAATCCAAAAACCAAAGTGAATAAATCTGTCAAGTTTTCTGAATACTTCTTTTCATTTTTTTGCAAACCTAGTTTTTCTTAGTAGTTAGGATTAATATGGATGACCAAAAGCCACCAAGAACCGCCGGCGATGAAGAAATGGCGGCGGAGAAACCGTTAAAACCTGCACTCCAAAAGCCACCAGGATTCCGTGAACCGGACGCATCATCAACTCCGCCGCCGACGTCGCTTCCACGTCGCCGGCCAAGGCCTATGCATCCGGCGTCAATCTACCCGGAGAAGACACGGCGGAGGATTTTCTGCCGCGTGTTCTGCTGCTGCATTTGCATATTCTTCGCCGTGCTTCTCCTCCTCCTCTCCATCGCCGTCGCAGCTTTCTTCCTTTGGTACAGCCCGAAACTCCCCGTGGTCCGCCTCGCCTCCTTCAAGATCACCACTTTCAACTTCTCCTCCTCAAAATCCAACGACGGATGGTCCTTCTTAACGGCGGATTCGACGGCCTTGCTCGACTTCAGAAACCCTAACGGAAAGTTAAGGTTTTACTACGGAGATGCTGACGTGGCTGTAATTCTCGGAGAGAAAGACTTTGAGACCAATCTAGGGTCAACGAAAGTCAAAGGCTTTGTTCAAAAGCCAGGGAATCGGACGACTGTGATCATCCCAACGAGGGTGAAGAAACGACAGGTGGATGATCCAACGGTTAAGAGGCTACTGACAGATCTGAAGAGTAAAAGGTTGTTGGTGAGAGTAACAGGTAAGACTAAGTTTGGATTGGCTGTGGGCAGTCGCAAGATTATTACCGTGGGCGCTAGTCTCAAATGCGGAGGCGTTAGATTACAAACGCTTGATTCGCAGATGGCTAAATGCACCATCAAAATGTTTAAATGGTACGTACCAATGCTTAACCATAATCATTCTAACTGTTGCGGTTGTGTATTTATGAACAAACTAACGAAGCCATTTAATTTGATTAACTTGCAGGATTAAACTACAGTCATGATTAGAAATGTTATACCGGTGCCTTCAAAGTTACAAGACTACAAGGGCTTAATCTGTATCCATATTTTTCATTTAACTCTTGTCAAAAAAATATATTCAGATTTTAATCCAGATTCTTTAAAAATATTTATATGTATACACTCAAACATATGTGTATGATCATTGTTAGTGGTTTGTGTTATGTCTCTGCATGGCATTGCAATCAAAATCCATATTTTGTTCTTTTAAAATGATATATTTCGAGAAGCTTTGCAATCATATAGTTTGTGTTATACGAGAGTGAGATCTTTGAGATATTACTCCAACCACTTATTTTCCATCTTTTTCTAGACTTCTCCAAGTCATTCAAATGGCTCCAACTCCCTCCATATCGATCCATGCCCGATCTTTCTAGCTAGTTCAGGTTATGTTCTTAATTTCTTGGGTACATTTTTGAAAGTAGGTTATGCTCTACGAATATTTTATTAAAAAAATTCTATTGACAAAAATTAAAGAAGAAAAAGCACTCTAGCACTAGGCAAATTAATAATGAAGACAAAATATACGAAAGAAGAAGAAGATGAACCTCTAAGTGCAAAGTAATAATCTCTAGCACTTGGCGAGTGACGATGAAAAACGTTGAAGCGTTTCTTGGGAGATGGAATGTCTTTGATGTCTCTTTTGGTTGCTTGCACTCGTAAAACATCTGACCCTGAAGCGTTTCCTACAATTCCAGTTTTGAGACGTCCTCAAAATGTGTTGAAAGGAGGAAACATAGGATGTTTTTTTATGTCAATTTGTTCGAAGGTGAAGTTGATTTGGAATACTGTTGTAGATCTTCTACTAGTCTTGGCGACAATTTTGTTTTTGAAGGATACAGAGACGCATCTTAAAGGCGGTATGTGTCGAAAGTAATCCAAAAATATTTACTCATCGAATTGTCTCTTTGGGTGACATTAGGCTCACAAAGAATGCTATGAATATAGTACGTTTTGTTGCTTTCTTGAACCTTATGACAATTTGAATATTTTTTTGTATGTCTAAATAAGAAATTTGCTTCATGATCCTGCTTGATTGCTAGAATCTTAACGATGTTCTATTTGGAGTTACACAAGCTGCTCTCTACCGCTATCTCAACCGACGATATGGTAAAAATTGTATTCAGTAAAAGACATTTGCTCCTTTGGATTAAATTTATCTATCAATGTTATGTGAATGAATATGCTTGTTTCTTGGAAAGCTAGCCGAGACGAATATGGAGGCTGGAACATCGAATTCGGATCAGAACAATCTTCCAAGTAGAGTAAGACTTCGTGGAGGCGTATTGTAGCAATGGTTCACAATAAGTTGCTTTGGACGTTGTGTGATTTGTGTCGAGAGGAGAAGGCTATAATGCGAGTTTGTTAAAAAATAGAAACCAATTTTAAGGAAATCAAATAAATTACATCAGCCAAAAATACATTCATTACCTAACAAACTCTCTGTATGCGTGTCCGTACAGCTCAACTAGAGATTTTGATTTATTTTTTTTTCTTCTAAGTTTCTTAGGAAAAACAAAACAATACTGGCGATACCAGAAGGGTTCTTTCTGAAATCACAAGAGGCCATTCGTGTGAGCAATAAATTATTTTATGATTCTAATACCAAAGGTTTTTCCAAAGGCTGCGTAAAATTGGAGTGGTGAAATGGAGCAATTTCGAGAGATAGGAGAGGTATTAGGAAGCATAAAATCATCAATGGTGTTCAAGGACAACATTAAAATCAACCAGCGTCAATGCTCTCTATTACTCGACCTCTTTACTGCGGCCTACGATTCAATTTCCGAAGCTATGCAATCAAATTTACGGTTTGAGGAGAAGAACACTAAATGGAAGATTCTGGAACAGCCCTTGAAGGAGCTTCTATGGGTGATACGAGAAGGCGAGGCTTATGTTAGAATGTCTTTAGAGCCTAAGCTTGGGTTTTGGGCTAAGGCTATTGTGTTACATGGCAACAGAGATTGCACAGAGCTACACATCCATAACATGCTATCTTGCGTCCCGATTGTAGTCGAAGCTATTGAGATGGCAAGTGAGGTTTCAGGGTGGGATGAAGAAGAGATGAACAAGAAGAGGTTGGTGCATTCCAATAAGTACATGAAGCAATGGAAGGACTCTCAGATGTTCACCTGGAAGTTCGGGAGAGAATATTTGGTGGCTTCGGAATTCTGCAGTAGATTCGAGAGTGCTTGGAGAGAGGACATGTGGATTCTGATGAAGGAGCTTCAGGTGAAAAAAGGGCCTGGTTCAAGCAAACATGATAGGAAGATGGCTGATTTCCTTTTGAGGATATTAGGAGATGGAAACGAGAGCCCCAAGCTATATCCGTCTTCTATTCTGGTTAGCACAAAAGATTACCAAGTGAAAAGGAGATTAGGAAATGGAAGTCAGTATAAGGAGATCACCTGGTTAGGCGAAAGTTTTGCGCTTAGGCATTTCTTTGGGAATATTAACACTCTGCTTCCACAAGTTACTCCATTGCTATCTCTTTCACACCCAAACATTGTATATTACCTCTGCGGATTCACGGATGAGGAGAAGAAAGAGTGTTATTTGGTCATGGAATTGATGAGTAAAACCCTTGAGACGCACATCAAAGAGCTATGTGGTCCGAGGAAGAAAAACACTCTCTCCCTCTCGGTTGCAGTTGATCTGATGCTTCAGATAGCTCGGGGTATGGAATATCTTCACTCAAAGAGAATATACCATGGAGAGTTGAATCCATCAAACATTCTTGTCAAACCAAGAAGAAATAACCAAGCTGGAGATGGGTATCTGCACGGGAAGATATTTGGGTTCGGACTGAATTCTGTTAAAGGCTTCTCTTGTAAAAGTGCCTCGTCGATAGGTCAGAATGAGAATTTCCCATTCATATGGTATTCTCCGGAAGTGCTAGAGGAGCAAGAACAGAGCGGAACTGCAGGAAGCCTTAAGTACACTGATAAATCCGATGTGTATAGCTTCGGGATGGTTTGTTTTGAGCTTCTGACAGGTAAAGTACCATTTGAAGATAGCCACCTGCAAGGAGATAAGATGAGTAGAAACATTAGGGCCGGGGAGAGACCTCTTTTTCCATTTCATTCACCTAAATTCATAACAAACCTGACAAAAAGATGCTGGCATGCTGATCCGACTCAGCGTCCAACTTTCTCCTCAATAAGCAGAATTCTCCGATACATCAAACGGTTTCTAGCTTTGAACCCAGAATGTCACAGTAGCAGCCAACAAGACCCACCTGTTGCCCCTCTTGTCGATTACTGTGAGATTGAGACTAAGCTGTCGCAGAAGCTTTCATGGGAATCTACAGAGTTAACTCTAGCTTCACAGGTTCCTTTTCAAATGTTTGCATATAGGGTTGTGGAACGGGCAAAGACTTGTAAGAAAATTACTCTCCGAGACACATCTGACTCAGGTAGTGAATGGGCTTCGTGTAGCGAGGATGAAAGCGGGACTGGATCAGATGAACAGGTGTCATCTGAGAAGGAAAGGAGGTTTTCGAGCTCAAATGATGTCAGTATGAACAAGAAGGCTGTCTCAAAACTTCTGAAAAGAGCATCTGACCTAAAACCAATTCAAAAACCAGGTATTATCAATCAGCAGTCAATGTATAGATAAAGGCTCCCATATAATAACTTTGTTACCTCAACTTAAGACTTCTGTTCTACTTGTCTTTCATTTCTGGCCAGGAACTGTCAGAGGACGGGCACGGCATCCCCCGCTGAGCCCTTGTGGGCAAAGCATGAGAACGAGCTCTGAGAGTCAGCTCATATTGATCAGCCCAAAGATACGGCGATCACTCTCTGGTCCTGCATCTGACTCTGAGCTTTCCTAGTCTGTAGGAAAAAGAAATCATACACACACAATAGCAAGTTCAACATATAGAGTGTAATTAACATTTGTTGTAGATAGAGTAAATATAACTGCTCCAAAACAATAATTGTATCCAAAGTTCCTACAGATAGGCGCATTTAGTTCAGGCCAATCACTTATTGTTTCAGTAGCTACATGCTACAATATTGTCTGAAGGAAGGTCAACAAATGAGAAAACATGGCAGAAATAAACAAAAAGAAGAAGAAGGTTTTAAGTAGCTTGGCTAGCTTGTCCTCCAGTGATGCATAAGGCGGTGAATTATGCCTAATTTACTTCTCTTTCGGCTTGCCGGCTACAAAAAATAGAAGGCCAGTCGTACTGTCGACTCATTCAAGCGTCAGTCTGATATTCTAAACTCAACTCCTAAAATGTCTTTGACCTGCTCATATGCCACAAATGCGATAGCAATGGATGGAACCACCTGTAACATATGCAACAAAAGAGAAACTGTCAAGCTAGGGACTTATGCATCACAAACCAAAAGAACAGTTTCGCTTTCCAGAATGGTAATCAATAAAACAATGAAATTTGCAACGCTGTGTATCTTGAGCAAAGACGGACCGGATAAAAGGTGAAAAAACGTGAAGATCAATGTTAATAAAAAATCAATAAGTGGATTGTACGACAAACCTTCACTGAATTCGGGACCAGTCCCTTGTACAATGCTCCAAAGCCCTCATGACGCACTGTTTTTCTGAATGCATCAATCATGCCAGTGTATGCAACAGAGCTTCTTCCATCCCCAGTAACAACAGAGGAAGCAGATTTCCACCCGACCATTTGCATTCTTCTACGAATAACATCAAGGGGATAAGCAATTGTTTGGCCAACTGTTCCAGCGGCGGCACCACAAGCAAGTCTTGTCATCACAGGTAGTTCAGAATCTTGCACAAGGCCAAATGGATTGTCTTTAACTAGCCAGTCCTTTAAAGATTCATAGACCGCAAAGTTTAAGCCCACATATGGAACCTGCAGACCATGGAAAAATAAACCAAGGGTTGGTCATATAAAAATGCTAGCAAGTTAAGTAGAACCGGGGAGAACAAATATTCAAAGCAAGAAAGAATGAAACTTACCACTCCGATCACTGATGGAAGCCAGCCACGGTACAAGGCCCGTGGACCTTCCTCTCGCAGCACAGTTGCCAACGCATGGGCAATTCCTCTATATTGATACGGAGAATTTGCCGTCTGTGAAACAAGCATGTATCCATATCTCACGGTTACAGTATGACATACAAGGTTCCAGCATGCAGAGTATGAGGTACAGAGGTTACCTGAACAGTTAGCCTCCCACGGACCATATCCATCGGATAAGTCGCAGACATAGCTATAATTCCAGCAGTTGCACCCGCAGCAAGACGTAGAACAGGAGTAAGTTGAGCGTTTTCTGTAGAAGAGGCAAAAAAAACCATGATCCCACGGAACAATTATAATAAGTATGTCTTACTGCACCATCACCATTGAGGCAAAGGCCCATATCATACTTGAGTTCAAGATCTCCAAACGCTTAATTCCGAAGCAAGTTAAACAGTAAGGGTGGGACTGGTATTCTTATGGGGAGAAATACTGCTTGAAGTCCAGTTTGAACAAGCGAAAAAAAAACTCCTCTCTCCTTTTGCTTACTAATCTACTTACCAGTTGCGGCTTAATTAGATTTTAAAAACCAGTATGGATTAAGAAAAAAGAAAGAAAAAAAACATATGCGTAATAATTTTTACCATTCCCCGTTTGCTGCCGATACATGTATAGTATGCCCCTAACAGAGAGAAAGTGTAGAAATTAAACCAAAGTGAAAAAAAAACAGACTCAACTATAAATGTAACTGTACAAAACTTTAAGCAACTCAAGTAGATTAATCTAATATCTCATATACAAAATGAAGAATACAGAGAAAAAAATAAGCAAGGCATCTTACTTTGACGCTTGCTCGTAGCTGAAGAATTTGACAGCGGAGTTTGGAACAATACGGGCACAGTTAGTACCATTTCCTTTGAACAGTCCACGAAAACCTTCAGTTCTATAAATATACTTCAACCCTTGAATCGTTCCATTGTACTTTATGCTATGCGGATTTTGGACCTACATAACAGTAATATACAGGTTGAATTCGATAGCAGTAATTCCAGTAAACAGGTAGCTAAAAAAGAGAAAGAAAAAAAACCTGAAGTAATATCTTCAACCTTTCCAAAGGTGCAACGGCAGTTCGTGACCTGATCGAATACACATCGAAAATCAGATTATGTGGCTAGAGTATATAACTGATCTATCAAATCAGAATTAAGCTTCTATGATGTATGAAACAGAATCACTTCAACATTAATCAAATACTGATTTAGATCGATCCCAGAACATAATTAACATCTCAGAAGAGAAGAGTGATTGCCATTAAACAATGAAAATGGAAAATTCAACTTTCTCTGTGGAAGTCTTAATAAAAATAAGTAAGATTCAACAAGTTCTTCACCTACTCTAGTGATCGTAGAACAATTATAGTAGAATCGAAGAATCAAGAGATGTTTGGAAATTGTGAAGAAAAGAAGGAGAGAGTACTGACACTCCACCAGCGACGCCACCGGCGACAAGAGATTTGCAGATGCTGAGAATAGCGTTGGTGGGAGCTTTGACTCCTTCGGTGGCTAATTTAGCTTCCTCCGCCAGATTAACGATCGTTGAAACAGCGGCTGATTCCGTCGTCTTCACATCCTCCGACGCCATCAAAATTAACCAATCACAAAACCCTACAGTGATTACTCTGCAAATGATGATGATATACTCTCATTTTCTTGTGAGATTACCACTTAGTCCCCCGATTCTGTTTTTTTTTTTTTTTTCCTCATTTCATGTCTATTTTTTATTAATACAAACTATATAAATGTTTAGTTTTTTATTAGAACAAATTTAGCACAAGTAGTAGTAACACAAACAGTCCATGCTTTATATTTTTGGTGTGTTATTTAGGCCCATATACGAAATTAACCATACAGTAGTAGTTTCATGAAATTTACCATATTATACTCCACTTGCTTCAGCAGATTTGTCAAATGTCTAATCTCATGCTTGTCACCAAGTGTCACCATTAGAAAAATCAAAACATTCAATATTATACACTATAATATTAATTTTTGCTTGTATAAAAATACTTTACAGCTATAACAATTGTCAGTATCACCCCTACATAGAATACTTCCAAGTTCCAACAACTAAAACACATTTCTCAGTTACAAAAAAAAAAAAAAAAATCTAAAACACATTTCGAAACTTTTGAAGATGACGATGATAATAATAGTAAATATGCAATTTGGGTTTTATAAACTTTTAACAGACCATACAAGCTATGAGCACGTCTTGGAAGTTGGAACATGGCACCATATATATAAGTAGAACATCATATATCACCACTAGTTTACATGTTTATATCTACAAAACTTACTTACGCATCATTATAAATGGTGTAAACTGCACAGTCCAAGCTGATATGAGAGTCCTTATCAAAAACTCATTTGGTACCAATGATCTAATCGTTAGAATTTTCAATGAAAAGTGAAAGCCCATAAAAATCAAAGATAGTGTATTTGAGAAGTTTATTTTACCAATACATTTTTTTTGTTTGGTCAAAAATCAATCCGGTTCTAGATTAGATTTTTGCACAAGAGTTCAAATAATATTTGGTCATCACGTTATCTCTTTTAGTCAACTTGACCTGGTAAGACTCGTAATAATTACAGAAGGTTTTCAAGGTAACAACCAACAACTATAAACGTTTGTTATCGAGTTTTGTTCTCTGTTTATCCCTTATACTAAATCGTTAAATGCGCTCCCTCCGAGATATCTCAAACTCTTTGTTCATCGATCTGTTACTTCCCAATAGTTTATTCCCGAGAAATCGAAGCAGAAATTCCTATAAGCTTTTTTGCTTAAAGTCTTTTGATTATTTAAATAAATTGCTCTGAAATTTTCAAAAACTCTCCATTTGTCTTAAAAAATGGCTGCGTCAAAGAGACTAAAGGCTTCTTAATTGATTCTCTTTCTCACCGGAGAAGAACTTCCCCAATAACTCCATTTCACACCCTTCTTCTTCAAGGTGCGTGTTGATTCTTCCTCTGTTTTTTTTTTCTTGCAATAAATCACGGAAACTGTGAGAAAATTCGGTCCTAGAAACTATAGATTAGTCCTGGAAAATTTTAGTTGTGCTCTGTAATGCTAAAAATGTTTCAATTTGTTGGAAAAATCGAATTTTTATCGGAACCAATGATTGTCATTTCAATTGCAGTTAAACCCTAGAAGTCAATCTTCATCGGAGATTTAGTTCCGATGAGGACAAGCGGTGAAGCAGATTCAGGTTCTTCAAGAAGCGACGAAGAGAGAGGGTTCAAGGAACAACACAGTGATGCAAATCCACGACCCGTGTCTCAAAGATCCGTGAGAACCTCAAGAAAAGAGGAAGAGACAAGAAACAACCCTGTTCATTACACAGAACAACAACAAGCTGAGGTTTTGAAAAAGCTTGATTCTTTAAAAGGTCACCTTCTCCGTGGTGGTAATAATAATGTGGTTGATCAGCCACCACCAATGGGTTTCCATGGTTATTACAATCCATATCCTGAGCCTTATGCTTATGGAATGTATCCTCCTACCACGAGTAATCCGAATCATGTTCCGGGTTATCGAGATCCTTATGGAATGCCAATGCATATGAGACCTCCAAATTGGTATCCTGGTCATTATCCTAATCAGATGATGCCTCGTCCTCCTTATCCTCAGGGTCAGTTTGTAGATATTGGTTCTGATATACTTGAGCCACAGTTACAAGATCCTAGATTCTTTCCTGTTACTCCCAGTAGGTATGGTGATGTCCCGTATAGTCCTTCTTCGCACCATGGTGAGAAAGCTGAACCTTTTAGTCCACATAAAGGTGCTCAGGGTCATCATCACACTAGGTGGCCTAGTGACGTTGATTCTGAAATGGGTGGTGGTGCGTTTGCTCGTGGGTATGTTCAGAAAGCTGTGTCGGATACTGATTCACGCCGTTGTCATCCTATAGCTGGCGGTGCGCCTTTTATAGCCTGTCATAATTGCTTTGAGCTGCTGTATTTGCCTAAGAAGAAGATTCTTGTTAAGGAAAAGCAACAAAAACTGGAGTGTGGGGCTTGTTCTGAGGTTATCAGTTTCACAGTTGTTGATAAGAAGCTTGTTTTCTTCTCTTCTGCTCTTCCTGAAACTACTACTAACCGGGTTCCTGTCGAGGTTGAAGATAGAAGCGCGAAAAACGCAGTGGTAGATGATTGTCCAGTTAAGGATGAGGAACCAAGAAAACAGCGGGAAACCAAAGTTGTCCTGCCTGCTGCATCACCTAGTGAACACTCAGATGATGAAGGAAGATCAAGCGTTTCTAGTGAACCACAAAAAGAGGTTGTCAAGTCTGTTCGCAGCAGAGCTAAAGGCGCAAAGAAAGTTGCCCCTCCTACTCCTCCTCCTCCTGAAAATTCCAATCTTCTTGAGCTCTTTGAGTATTCCAATGTAAACCGAGCTGCAATGAAGTACGGAATGGCGCAGTTAGGGTACAATAAGCAAGATTCCTACATGAAACAAGACTCACTGAAAGCAGAATCAGTAGCTACTGAGACTGATGTTTCTGACTATGGGTACTATAATAGCACTGAAGCCTCGCAGGATTCAAAAAACTTAAAAACCAGTAAAGAAGAGAACAGACCAAGAACCCGAAAGGAGAGTAGTGAATACGGTTTCTCAGAGGTCACAGATAACGATCTAAACAACGAGCAGTTAGAGGTTTGGGTGAATGGACATCTAATACCGGAAGATCTGGTTATCAGCGCCGAGAAACAAGCTGGACCAGTTCAAGCGGGCAACTACTGGTATGTTTGGATACAGTTTCATCTATGTACAATGACATTTAAATTTTTAGCTAGCCGCTAAAGAAACCATCTTTCTTTTATGATTCTGAGTAGGTATGATTACCGTGCTGGATTCTGGGGAGTAATGGGACACCCTTGTCTCGGTATAATACCTGTAAGAGCTTTCACATTTCTTCTATTCTACTTTCATTTTCGGTCTTTTTGTTTTGCCTTAAACATTGTACTGGTGCTGATGATTGAATGGAAAACATTCTTGTTTAAATGCAGCCATTTATTGAAGAGTTTAGTCGTCCAATGCCCGATAACTGCGGTGCAGGGAACACAGGTGTGATTGTGAACGGAAGAGAGCTTCACGAGAGAGATCTTGCGTTACTTTCAAGTAGAGGTCTTCCTAGAGAAAAGAACCGTTCTTATATTGTTGATATATCAGGAAGAGTTCTTGATGGAGACTCTGGTGAAGAACTTAAGCGTCTTGGCAAATTAGCTCCAACGTAAGCGCACTAGTAGTCTTTGTAATGAAGTTTTAGATCAATCTTTATGTTGTTTCTGAAATTTTATAACTCAATTGTTGAAATTTGAATCAGGATTGAGAAGGTTAAGCATGGATTTGGCATGAGAGTTCCAAGATCACTAGTTTCGTGAAGCTTCACAAGCTTGAATTCAGCCTCTTGTTTCAATTTGTTTGTTTAACTAACATGTAAATTGTGCTTGATATAACAACACTTCAATTGGTTATGATATTCTAACCCCAAAACTTGTTTCATTTTCTTTTCTTGGGGGTTCTGTTTATAGTGTTACATTCTTCCTCTTTTGTTAAACAAACCAAACCGGTTTGTGATTTTCGGTCTGGTTAAAGATAGCCATCTGGTTTTCTTGTGATCTGGATTCTGCAAGTTGGTCATTATTTTATTGTGGATATAATCATCTTGAGAATAAGATAAGATTGTTTGATGTGAACAACAATAATGTATGAAGGAGTAAATCATTAATCAACTCTGTTTGTGACTTCACATTACAGCCTGTACCTGTCCGTTAAATCGTTTTCAATAAATAAGACAATGTCAAACGGTAGATTACTGACACGTGTCCAAAAACAAAGATTTAAGCCCATGGGTCCAACATCTATGTCAAGTAAAGACTGTTAAATTATTCAGTATGGGCCTTCTAGTATTACCCCATCCCATTTCAATTTAATTATTTCTTAAGATTATTTAATTCAAACAGAAAAATTATTATGCAGTGTAGCGGACCTAGTGGTAGTGTGATACCAAATGAGAATGACTTACTGGCCAAAAATATAACACACATAACGGTAAATCGCATCATCGAGCACGGTTATTTGAAGACAAATTGCTTTTAAATTACCAAAAAATTGGCTGTTAAGATAAGATGTTTGGCGATTAAATTTGTGATCATAAACCTTCTAATAATAATTTTAATATTTTAGAACCAGTATTAATTTACTAAAAGGTACAACAAACTTACAATCGGACCCCAAAAAAAAGGTGCACCTTACAATCAGATTAATGCAAGGCCAAATGTCTCTATCAGTTGCTCTGGATAAGATAGTAAGTAAATACGGTCGGACCTATAACATTTATTCTTATGGAGCGTCGTTGCACAATTTAGTACTTTCCTACAAATCACTAACGTGGGTGTTAATTTATAGTTTATATTAATTTATAGTTTATACTAACTGAATCACATAATATTAAATATGAAAAAAAGATTACGCGAAATATTTTGTTTAAGACTTGCTAAATGAGCTGTGCCATGTTTCTGTGCATTTTTCAACTACTGAGAAATAATCAATTGCATCATGTCCCCAGTCCCCGTATAAATAACAGTGGCTTAATCATGCGTAAAAAGACAAAATATATGATGTGCTTTATAAATTTTATACATTTGTATCTTAAAAAACAATTAAGGATGCCTAATCATTAGATTTTTTTTTTCTCTTTCACTGATTCTCTCTACAAATCTGCAAAATCTCGACCGACAGAACAAATGGGAAAATTCAAGCAAACAAGTGTAATTAGCACTAATTACTAAATAATTGAATAATATATAGTGTTATATATACTTTTTTTGAAATTCTAAAGAAACAGAAAAACAGAACAAGAAAAAAACAAAAGCCAGACTGTCTTTTTTACCAAAGAAGAAGATCCTCGCTTTCATCGACAACAACAAAAACTCAGTGATCTGGTTCCTCCATGGATACACTAAGATTATTATTGTCTAAGAACATGAAGATCGAAGGAAACCCATTTGCTTCCTCTCATCAACGCAATCAAATCTTCCTTAAATCCGTCGCTTTCTTCCTTCTCATCGGTCTCACTTACCGTTTTCTCGTCACCGATTCTCCCGTCGTTCCAGTTCCCGCCGTTCAAACCTCGCCGGAATCTCTCCCGACGGATCCTCACCGTCTCAATTCCATAGCTCAAGCTCCAGTCTCCGTTGATTCACCAGGAAACATCACTATTGCTTCACAAAATGGTAAAGAGAATCTTTCTCAATCATCAGTACTAATTAGTCCAAAGTTAGATAAATTTATTCATTAGAGTAAGATCCAAGCAACCCCAAGAAATGGGTTTTGCTTAATTTCCCCAAAAACCTACATTTACCCCAAAAATTGATCTTTCATAATTGGATTTTATGTTCACTAAATGTTTGATTTGGATCTCTGTGTGAACAATTGTTGTAGTTACCAGCAAGTGTGATATCTTTGTGGGAAATTGGGTACCAGACCTATCAGGTCCACTCTACACCAATGTGTCTTGCCCCCATATCCAACAACACCAGAATTGCTTAAAGAATGGTAGACCAGATTCGAATTACCTTCTCTGGAAATGGAAACCTAGCGGTTGCGATCTTCCGAGGTTTAATCCTGAGCAATTTCTTGACAGTATGAGGAACAAATGGTGGGCCTTTATCGGTGATTCCATCTCTCGTAACCATGTTCAGTCCCTTATCTGCATTCTCTCTCAGGTATGTCTCAGTTTCAGCTTCGAAAACACTGTGAAAAGAATTTGGATTGATGTCAAAAATCGGTGTGTTTTTAGGTAGAAGAGGTAGAGGAAATTTACCATGATAAGGAGTATAGATCAAAGATATGGAGATTCCCTTCTCACAACTTCACACTCTCAGTCATTTGGTCTCCTTTCCTTCTTAAAGCTGAGACATTTGAGAACACTGAAGGCTTATCTTTCGCAGACATTCAGCTTCATCTCGACATGCTCGACAACGAATGGACCGATCAGTACACCAATTTCGACTATGTTGTTATTGCCGGTGGAAAATGGTTCCTCAAGACATCAATCTTCCATGAAAACAACACTTTATCCGGATGTCATTACTGCCAAGGAAAGAACAATCTCACTGAGCTCGGTTATGAGTATGCATATCGAAAAGCTCTCCGTTTGGTATTAGACTTTGTGGCTGAACCAAACCATAAAGCTCAAGTTCTGTTAAGAACTACAACTCCTGATCATTTTGAGCACGGTGAGTGGAACACTGGTGGTTTTTGTAATCGAACAATGCCGATTGAAGAAGGAGAGATGAAGAATGAGGATGTATCAATGCGTGATATCGAGCTTGAGGAGTTTCGTAGGACACAACAAGAAGGTTCCAATTCGAACATTCGATTACTAGACACAACTGCAATGTCGCTTCTCCGACCAGATGGACATCCTGGACCATACCGGTATCCGAATCCTTTTGCTGGAGTGAAGAACAATGGCCAGACTCAGGTACAGAATGATTGTCTTCACTGGTGCTTGCCCGGTCCGATTGATTCTTGGAATGATCTAATGGTAGAAGTGATGCTAAACCGGGAACGGTACAGATGACGAGTGTGGGAAAGTTGAGAATAGCCTCTCTATTGTTTTGTAATTAGTTTGTTTGTAATGAACAGCCCATTAATTAAGATGGGCCTTGCATGGGTCCATATATAGGCACGTGTCGTTTTTATGTGGTTAAGAAACGTCTTGTCGTTTTACTTCTACAGATATCACACTATCTTGCCGTTATGGACTTTCTGTGCAATCACGTTGGCCCATTTAAGATTGAACAGAGACAGCAACGGTTATTAACTCGACTGATTATCATTTGGCAATGTTGGCATTTATTTGGCTACGTAACAATAACATCTCACATGTGTGTATATATACATATTTCATAGATTTTTTTTTGACACGTATACATATTCCATAGGTATATTTCAAATTGTTTAAACAAAAGGAAAGTGAAAAGCAAATAATTAGTGGAAGGGGATTATTACGTAGGCATTACACATTCTACACGTGTGGTCGTACCAATTCACACTTATTTACGACCCACAAATCAAATCAGATAATTGGTTCCTCTTTCTGTTCAAAACAAATAAATGCTTTATTTATTAGACGTTCAAATCCAAACATTAAAAGTGTAGAAAATCTCTTTAATGGTGGCAAACTAGTACTGACTAACCAAAACAGTCCACACAAAATCACATGGATCAACACAGAGGACCAGTACGAACCAAAAACAATAACGCAAAAGAATCACAACCACGAGCAGGATCCATAAAAGCCACTACGTAACGTCCCATATGATAAACACAAGCACAAAACATTTCTCCTAAATTAACAGTACATACAAGAAAGTAGAAAAATCTTGAAGTATGGCGGAGACTAACAATGCACATATAGTAATCACACCAACTCCCGGTATGGGGCATCTCATCCCACTCGTCGAGCTAGCTAAGCGACTCGTGAACCACCACCATTTCACCGTCACATTCATCATCATCGGAGATTCTTCCCCTTCCAAGGCTCAAAGAACCGTCCTCAGCTCTCTCCCTTCCTCTATATCCTCCGTGTTCCTCCCTCCCGTCGATCTCTCCGACGTTCCCTCGACGGCAAAAATCGAGACTCGTATCGCACTCACCTTGACTCGTTCCAACCCGTCTCTCCGGGAGCTTTTCCGTTCGTTATCTGCGGAGAAACGTCTCCCGACGATTCTCCTTGTGGATCTTTTTGGTGTGGATGCGTTCGATATTGCCAATGAGTTCCACGTGGCACCATACATATTCTTTCCATCAAATGCTAACGTCTTGTCGCTTTTCTTTTACTTGCCTACACTTGATGAAACGGTTTCGTGTGAGTATAGGGACTTAACCGAACCGATTAATATCCCTGGATGCGTCCCATTAACCGGTGAGGATATGGTTGATCCGGCTCGAGACCGAACTGATGATGCATACAAATGGTGGCTCCATATCTCCAAGAGGTACAAAGAAGCTAAAGGGATTCTAGTGAACTCTTTCATCGACTTGGAGCCAAATCCTTTCAAGGCTTTACAAGTACCGGGTCCTGACAAACCACCGGTTTACCCTATTGGACCGTTGGTTAGCACCGGTTCTTTTGATGATAACCGGATCGATGAGTCTGAATGTCTGAAATGGTTGGAGAACCAACCAATCGGGTCGGTACTATATGTATCATTTGGAAGCGGAGGAACACTCACTTGTGAGCAATTCAATGAGCTGGCTCTTGGTCTAGCGGAGAGCGAACAATGGTTTATTTGGGTCGTACGAAGTCCGAGCGAGATAGCAAATTCTTCATATTTCAATCCAGATAGCCAAACCGATCCACTACGTTTTTTGCCACCCGGATTCCTAGACCGAACCAAAGAAAAGGGTCTACTGGTTCGGTCATGGGCACCACAGGTTCAAATCCTGGCTCATCCCTCCATAGGTGCATTTCTAACACATTGTGGATGGAACTCGACTTTGGAAAGTGTTGTAAACGGTGTGCCACTCATAGCATGGCCTTTATACGCGGAACAGAAGATGAACGCGGTGCTACTCAAGGATGATATTGGTGTAGCTCTAAGAGTGCAACCAGGTGAAGATGGGATCGTACGAAGGGAAGAAGTGGTGAGAGTGGTGAATGGATTGATGGAAGGTGAAGAAGGCAAAACATTAAGGAACAAGATGAAAGAATTGAAAGAAGGAGCTTGTAGAGTCTTGAGTAAAGATGGATTGTCTACAAAAGCACTTGGTGAGGTTTCTTTAATGTGGAAAGCCCACCAAAGAAAGATGGAAGAAGAACAAGAGACGGCCCATTAGAAAATACTGTGATGTCTATTATGATTTGATTTCTATGTGTAATTTTAAGTTTGGTCAAGCATATGTGCTATTATCTCAAACATTGAATTTCTTAATAAAGTCAAATGGTTGGTTGATTGGTAATTCAATCAATCCCTCATCTGCATGCTCTCTAAGATGTAGCTTTGTAGTTAGTTTGGTTGCTTTTGAAAATCCCATCAGTTAAAATAGGCCTACCATGTGTCCGAATACATGGACCTTGTTTTCTACGCGAGAGTGAAACGCCTCGTCGTTTTGCTTCTACAGACATGGCTTGGCTATCTTACCGTTGTGGACTTTTGTGTACACCCATCAATGTGACATACCGAGTCCCGGTTTAGGCCACCTCATCCCACTCGTCGAGTTAGCTAAGCGACTCGTTGACCACCATGGCTTCACCGTCACATTCATCATCCCCCGTGAATCTACGCCGTCTAAGACCGAAACATCCGTCCTCAACTCTCTCCCTTCCTCCTCCCTCCCGCCGATCTCTCCGACGTTCCCTCCACGGCAAAAATCGAAACTCGGATCTCACTCACCGTGACTCGTTCCACCACGGCTCTCCGGGAGCTTTTCAGGTCGTTCTCGGCCGAGAAATGTCTCCCGGCGGTTCTCCTCGTCGATCTATTTGGCACCGATGCGTTCTACGTGGCGGTTGAGTTCCACGTGGCACCCTACATTTTCTATCCGTCCAATGCCAATGTCTTGTCGAACAAACGGTGTTTTGTCCGTTTCAGGACTCAACCGAACCGGTTCAGTTTCCCGGTTGTGTTCCGATAACCGGGAAGGATTTCGTCGATCCCACTCAAGACCGTAACGACGATGCGTACAAATGGCTTGTCCACAACGCCAAGAGGTTCAAAGAAGCTAAAGGGATTCTGCTTAATTCGTTCGTAGATTTAGAGCCAAACGCTATTAAGGGTTTACAAGAACCGGTTTCTGATCTCCGGTTTATCCGATTGGACCGTTGGTTAACACGGGTTTATCTAATACTAAGTGGACTGATGAGTACAAATGTCTAAATTGGTTGGACGACCAACCGGTTGGCTCTGTTCTGTATGTGTCATTTGCAAGTGGCGGAACACTCACATGGGAGCAGTTCAATGAGCTTGCTTGCGGTTTAGCCGAGTGCGAAAACGGTTTATTTGGGTCATAAAAAGTCCGAGCGGGGTAGCTAGTTCTTCATATTTTAATCCACATTGCCAAACAGACCCATTGATGTTTTTGCCATCCGGATTTTTAGACCAAACCAAGGGAAAGGGGTTAGTGGTTGCATCATGGGCTCCGCAAGTTCAAATCCTGGCCCATCCATCAATAGGTGGATTTCTAACTCATTGTGGATGGAATTCAATGCTAGTAAGCATTGTAAACGGTGTACCGATCATAGCATGGCCTTTATACGCTGTGCAAAAGAGTAACGCATTGCTACTAGTGGAGCATGTTGGGGCGGCTCTAAGAGCGCAAAGCGGTGAAGATGGGATCATACAAAAGGAAGAAATGGTTAGAGTGGTGAATGGATTGATGGAAGGCGAAGAAGGGAAAACATTAAGGAATAAGATGAAAGAGTTGAAAGGAGTTTGTAGAGTTTTGAGTAAAGATGGATTCTCTACAAAGGCACTTGGTGAAGTTTCTTTAAAGTGGAAAGCCCACCAACGTGAGATGGAACAAGAGACAACCCATTATAAGTAGTATAGTCTCTTATGTGTTTTATTATCCCGGTTGTTTTAAGTTTTAAACTGTAATGTTTAATATCAGAATATTGTGACTTGAAGCCATACTTCTTCTTTTTTTGTAAAAGTCTTGAAGCTATACTACAGGCTCAAGATCTTAATACCTTCAGTTTATTCATTATACTGCTACGAGTCATAGACGCATAATAAACATCTGTGTTTGACTATGTCAGAATCTGAATGATCTTGGTACCAATCCTAATACATTCAAAAAAAAATATCCAGTACAGTAAACCTACTTTTATCTGTTGACTAGATCCTGTTACCTTTATATAGTTATTACACTAGAAAATAAATGTTCCTATGAATTAATTGTTTTTTTCTTTATCAAGATGAACTTGTTACTTACTCAAACAAATCTAATTGCACACAAATTAATAAAATATATTAAAAAAATTATTATATCCATAAATAATAAGCTGACTATTCACATTCTTCATTGAGGCTAAATTGAGTATTTAGTATTAAATTTTATATTAGAAAACGACAATGACAATTTTTGTGAAACAAAAAAAAATAATTCTAAAACGGCACTTTTTAAAAAAGATACGGAATATTAATTTACATGTTTCGATGATATTTATGTTCTAAAATTGCTTAGTAAACGCGCAAAGCTACATATGGAGAACGCTCAAAACAAATGCCTAGTCTTTTTGCACAAGGGGTTTTCTCAGTGAACTACCCGAAATTCACTGTCTCCGACATATTATTTTCACACGAATTTTGATTAAGATATGACATTAGAAATAAAAGTACATGGGAATCCCGAGTTACAACAAGTTCAAAATGCACGAACAAAACTGCAGAATTAGCAACGAATAGAGAATATATTATATATGTATATATTTCATAATCTTTTTTTTTCCATTATTATAACAACAATTAATGGATTGGGCCAATCAACGTCGTAATTGAGATGTTCCATAATTCTTCATCACCCAAAACCTCTCCACTTCTTCCTCTGTTCTTCCTGGAATCCTCCCAGCTATTAAGTCCCACCTTCACAACAACAAAAAAAAACCTTCAGAATTTTACACATATAGAAATTTACCCAACAACTAAAAATAAAATAAAAAAATGTGAAGAAAAAGAGAAAGAATGAAAAATGAACCTTTCACCAACAAGCTTATACATTCTGCAAATCAAATCCTCTTCTTCTTGAGTCATTGCAATGTTTTCCCATTCAAGACTGCTCACTTCTGTTTCAAGTCATCATCATCATCCAAAATTCAAATCAACTATAAAGTAAAAAATAATTATGAAAACGGCATCGTTTGATGGAGTACCTTCAGAAGAAGAGGCGACAATGATGGTAGGATTGGTCTTGCGTTGCTTCGACTTACGCTGATTATCCATCTGAAACGACATCGTACAAAACTCTGCGAATTTATGTTTCGATTTTGTTTGGTTCAGTTTAAGGTATAGAGAGAGAGAGAGAGAGAGAAGGTGTGGTGTGGATTTTTGAAGGGAAGAGCATGAAGCCTCTTGTCTATTTATAGTGTCTGAATTTAACGACCGGTTTGGTCGGTTTCCACATTAAGGATCTATGTATTGTACTTTTATTTTCCTTAAAATCCTAATTTATAGAATTATATTATAGTAATATTTAAGAAAAAAAATATTAAATATTATTCTGATTAATTAATTTGCAAGTTATAGGTAGTATGCCAGTCCAGTATGTGTGTAATGTTCCAAGAGATTTTAATGGGAACCAATAAAACCTCTTTCATTACATCATTTACTCCGTCATGATCTTGTGTAATTGCTTTTATAAAAATGGTACTCTGCTTAAGTTGATGTTTTTTATTACATAAACATGTACATGCTTGCAACTGTATGATAATTAACTTTATATTAATCAACCATTACCTTTGTTTTATTATTAATATTGTCCCACTAACATTTTCACATATAGATATTACTTCATCGGTTCCTATATAATTTGGATTTGGATTTGCTTACAATACAATATGGGTTTAGTTCGCAGATTTTCATTAGAAATGCAAAACAATCTTCTTTATGAAACAAAAACAAATACATCATCAATGCATATCATATACATTTAAACAATGGTTGATTGTAAGCATAGGAAAATGTAAATGGAAGAGTGAAGACTCAACATTATTTTGGTAATTGTTGGGAAGAAAAAAAGTATATAGAAGTAACATTCCCATTAATACTAAGAGAATCACTTAGTTTTAACATTTATGAATTGGAATCTGTTACATCTTTGTTATCGCTTGAATTAAATTCCCAATTAAATGAAAAAAATATTGTTAGAACAATCAAAAGGTGGGTTGAAAGTTGGTTAGGGTTGAATAAAAAAAATAATCTAACGTTGTGGATATTCTCCTATTCCCATTATACAACATCTCAAAATATTATTCCAACCTTCTTTAAAATTTTGTTCGTTTTATTAATATACATAAAAATATAAAAAAGGGTTGAGCAAAGCACTGAACCAACTATGCAGTTGCAACTGAACATGCCACGTGGAAATCTATTTCTTTTAATTTAGTTGGGACCATGGCATGATTCATGAAGCATCCGAATTTTTTAGTATTGTTTCGGGTTGTTGTCAAACAAAACAAAGTTATTGTTGAACTTCACTGGTCTTTTCACCGATGTAACAGTTTACCCATGAATGTTACTATTTAAGAATACACTTGTTTCTGAGACTTAAAGAGTATCGTTTTAGATTTACTTTTTTATTTTATAAAGAATATCGTTTTCATTTTCCAATACAATTTTTAATACTAAATTTATATTTTAACCTCAAAGAAAATAAGAATATGAACAGACAACTTATTATTTAGGGGTATAACAAAACTTTTAATATGTTTTATTAAATTGTGTGCAAAGAGTCAAAACGACACTTTTTAAGAAACGGAAGGAGTAGATGATAAATCCTTAATATTAACACGATCAAATTTGATGTGCTATATGAATCAAATTTCATATAGTTACATTTTAATTACCTATTTCAAATTTCTGACACACCAAGGAAGTATGTAATCATATATTTTTAAAAACGTTTGACCAAAATGTATATTCAAAACAGAAGATTATATAATAGCATAAACAACCAAAATTTATATAATGTATGCTAATTTTCTCTAATGTAAGATTTTATATAAAGAATATTTACAGATTGAAAATTGATATATAATTAACACGGATGATATACTTTTTTATTTAACTTCAAAATTGCTTTAAAAAAAAAAGCAGGTAATATTCGGGTAACGAATGAAAGACGAGTAACATCTGTGCCCGATCACATATACAAAGATTATAACGGGTGTTTACAACAAAAAAAAATTATATAGGTTAGCAACAAAATATACATCTAATGAAGAGTTGACTATGAAAATTAATATTAAGAAGTTCGAATATTTGAGCTTTTAAAAGTTGATTTTGTCGACATTAGCAACATCGGATGGTGATGAATTTATGAATTAGTTCTCGTTTTTTCCTTTATGACAACATTACGAAATCCCAAATGTTTTATGCGCATACTCGTAACAAAAATCAGAACATGAAATATAATACTTAAAGTGCTAAGAATATCTCATAACTTTCTAATATGCCTCGAAAAGCTGAAATATTTATGTTAATTCCCCTCTAAACACCTGTACTCTCAAATCTTCCTATTAACTTTTTCGCTCTTTAAATCACAACCTCTTGGCGCCTAACCTAAGGATTCGAGTTAATATTATATGAACTATTGGAACTTGAAAAGCATTTTTTGTCAAATGAATTCTACAATCAATCCCAGTAAAATGTAAATCAGAAACGAACATAGAGAAAGAAGTTTTACAACCTAGATACTGAACAGAATCTAATTGGGGTTCAGTTATGTTTTAAAAGAAAGTTTTAGGAAATGCACACAAGCATTACAAGACACTAAGGAGAGCATGATCTTATATCACCTATGACACAGGTTTCAATCACCATGGTCTGCCTTTTCCACCGAGCCGGCGTGCAAGCTCAAAGTCTCTTCTCACTGATATGAACACAAACAGATATACAAAAGAGCATATTATATATTGTTTCCAAGGCATGCATTTGCATGTATGTAATTATGAAAGTGTCTTCATTTGGAGTACTTACTCAGAGTAACACGTCTTGCATGGATGGCACAGAGCATTGCATCTGAGAATAAAGCAACCAAGTACTCTTCTGCAGCCTGCCCCAAAAGAATTTGCAATTAGATTAATCATCAAAGGAAAATGACAATGAATGTAATGTATGTGACTTTCTCTGTTTCTGTATTCTAACATTCATATCAAGATAAAGTTAAAGGATTGGTACCTCTTGAAGAGCCACAAGAGCTTCTGCTGTCCAGCGATTAACACTCTGATGGGCTACATCATGGGTTATACTTCTCACCTGGCAAAACAATGTACAATAGCTTGATTAAAAAAACAAAAACTAGCATTTCCAAAATCATTGTAGATTCATGTTAAGCATAATCTAGGAATCATCAGAAGTGTGTTGGGATATATAACATCGACTGAAGTTATTAAACAGATAGCAAAATCAGATATACTTTTTTTGTAGTTACAGGAAGCATATGGTTTTGAAACTATGACCAAATAACCTCAAAGGCAAATTAGATTACATCCACTTAAATGAAGCGTTGGTCAGCTCATAATTGCTCTGAATTATGGCCAAAATGCTACATTACTATGTTCACTGGTCAGTGTCCAGACAATATCCGTGTTGAAAACGAGAAACAAGTAAAAGAACTAAAAATAACCAAGTTCAACTTTGGGTGTGTGCACATTCTGATGCAAATCGTAAGACTGACCACAGAAAACAACGATAATTTTCCTTCTATCTTGGTATAGTCTGATATCTGCTTATTACGGCAGGGGTAGGGAAGTTTATGATTGCTTCGCGCTGACAATGCTATATTCTATGTTTTATAAATGCATTGATGTCGGTCAGCACTAATGTTAAAAAATGAAGAAACAACAACCCAAATTATGTTCATTGCACTGATACTCAGTCAATAATCATCTAAAAACAAGACACAAGTATTAGAGTCTCAAGACGAAGCCTAATATGTACACAACAAGCCCATAAGTCCATGTGATTAGGGTATCCTAGCATTTTAGATTCATATATAAATGCATCTTCTAACAATAAGAAAGGTAACCTTGAGAGTGGTGGCAACTCTCACCTTTATCATTTGTTAGAAGATGCATTTATATATGAATCTAAAATGCTAGGATACCCTAATCACATGGACTTAACAAGAACCAAAATTATGTTCAACGCACAATCCTAATCTTAGGCACAAAGCCACATTATAGTCTGCTATGCTGCTGGTAATGGATGGGTAGTAAAAAGAAAAAGAGTAACCAAGAAACTTACTTCTCGTATGAAACTAGCAGCAGGAATCAAAAGCTTTGTAGACTTCTGGAATTTGCGAATCTCTCTCAAAGCAACGGTTCCAGGCCTGAATCGATGCGGCTTCTTGACTGAACCTACAAGGACAACACAAAGACTAGATAAAACACCAAACAGAAGTTTCTGCATTCTGAGGGATTATCATAAAAACTCACCAGGTGGCCTAGCCCGCATAGACGGTGCAGTTCTCCCTTTGTTCTTCTTCACAAACAAAAAACAGAAAATAACCTCAGCAATAAACACAATCCCATTTCCAAAACTATTCATAAACAAATGTCGAAAATCTTACTTTTCTACCAGTATCTGGTGAAGTTGCAGGAGTTGCTAATCAAAAAATTTACACTCAAATTCAGATTCAGAGTGTTTATAATCAATCTCACAAACAAAAATTAAAGACCCCAAGATTAAAAAAAAAAAAACTCAAGTTGTTAAGCATCATCTCCACCTTCACCACTCGTCTCGTTCTACACAAAAATCAACAATTCCATCACTAAGATAAGAGCCAATTCGCATCTAGAAAACTCGAAACCCTAAGACGGAGAAAGATTTCGTACCGTACTCGGACCTGCCGCTGAAGAAGGGGTACCATTAGCACCTACAATTTCAAAATCTAGGGTTTACGAAACGAGAATTACACAGAACAAAAAGAAACCCTAAAATCCCAATTGAAAAATTAAAGGTACAAACAATTTGTACAATTTACCAGTTCGATTACGAGTTCGCGTCGCGAAATGCTTCGTTCTCGCCATTAATTGTAGCCTAGAGAAATCGCAGCATAAGAGGAAAAGCGTAAATACGAAAGAGAGGTTTGTAAGAACTGCGATTAGAGAAAACTAACCTGACGAGAGATTATCGGAGAGGGAAGACGAGAGTGGAATTTTGGTTTTTCCCGCTCGACCTAGAATCCCAAAAAATTTCAAAATGGGATCTCTGTTTTCAGTTTTCACAAATGGTGGTTTTTGTTTGGTGGTAGTCAGAAGAAATTGTTTGTTTATACGTTCGCTAAACTTCTCACTCATCTAGAGGGTTTGCTTTCTAACCGTTAGATTGATTATAAACACTCTGAATCTGAATTTGTGTGTAAATTTTTTTATTAGCAACTCCTGCAACTTCAAGTAATAACAGTCGGCCATTTTTTTTATCGTAAAACCGTACAAAGCTAGGGGTAAATAAGTAATAACAGGAGTTGCTAATAAAAAAATATACACACAAATTCAGTAATAACAGTCGGCCAGAGTGTTTAATCTGGAAAGATGATTTTTATGGCCGACTGTTATTACTTATTTACCCCTAGCTTTGTACGGTTTTACGATCAGAAATCCCATTTTACCGTTTTAACTCCCGTTCAAACTTCTGAAGAATCTTTCTTGTACTTTTTGTTTCCTGAACAAATTACTTTTGTTATTACAATCTTAGGTTACAGCAGTTAATAACACAACATCTTTGTAAACTTCATATTTCAACATTTTACATTTACATTTATATATTATTTATTTTTAAAAATATCTAAAAAACATAGTAAATTTTTTGCAAAATAGTCTCGTCGTCGGGTTTGAATAGAGAGAATTGTTATTGCGTGTAACAGTTAGTGATTATGCAGTTTCAGTGAAGAACGAAATGAAACCACCAAAACGTGCAAAAATTGAACACTAGTCAAATCTTTTTTAGTCGCATAGAACATCCGTTTTTATGCTTAATGGTTTTTATGTTATAATGATAATTTTCTTTATTTTATTTTTAAAATTTAATTTGTGGTCTTTGATTTCTTTCGTTTTATGAAATAAATATGTGTTCATTTTTATCAATATATTTTGGTGTTGCAATTTTGCGAGTTTGCTTTCTGTAAAAAATGTCTATCTTTAATTAAATAATTTTATAATATTAATTTGAGAATGTTAAAACACATAATAACTACAAATACAATTTAAAAGATCTACAGTATAAAAAAAAACTAAAACGAATCTATTCTAACTTCTTTTTAAGAGACTCTTTTGCTTCGCAGTTCATCCTCACTTCTTTTTAAGTTTCAAAGGCTGGTCTCCATACCGAAATTTTGGCTTTACTTGGTTTTGCTATGGCTTTCTTTGAGGCAGGTATATGAGTTGTGTCTTTGATCACCAACATATCCAATCTCCTCCTATAATAATTAAAATAATCAGAGTCTTTCTCTTGATTATACGAGATGACGGTGTTAGAGATGGAGAAGTGATTTGGCGTCTGATATATGAATATGAGTTATGAGTTCTCTGGTCCTCTCCTCGTTTGTTCGTTCCTAGACTAATCCTCTGTCTTCTCGTTGTAGAAGCTGAGGTATTAATGATAAGGTTTCGATTTCACTGTTGATTGATGTCATGTGACGTCAGTCATGCTCTCTATTATCTCTTTTGCGCCGTCTCTGTCAGTGTTCACTAGTCACTTTGCTCTCGATACAAAGTTGCTCACTCTACGACTTAGCAACAATTACCACTCGAGTGGCATCAAGCTCAACTTAAGTGTTACGTTGGAATTTCGCTTTACATCTTACATCTCTAGCATTGAACCGGTTCTTTGCAAGACAAATAGATTTCGATTGTGCGATTATTTCCTTGGTTTCGTTTGTTATCTACCTATTGGTTTGATGACTTTGTTTACCTTGTAATTCTTAAGTGATATCTCTTCTATCTGAATAAAATGAACTTTGTGACAAAAAAATAAAAATAATAACAAATCTATTCAAGTTTTTTAGAAACCAAAGAAAATAAAATTGAAAACAAAAACCATTTTAAAAATCGCAAATATTGATATCTAGAGGACTGACTAGAGAAAACATAGCAAACTTTTTATGGTATCAAAATAGTATTGAATTCGCAATGAAATCAACTATAATCATGTTATCACCATCAAATTCAACTGCGACGCAAATTTGATAATAATAAAATTTATTCCGAATGTCTGAAATATCAGTTATTTCTGCAGAATCTTTCAATTCTCTAAACACAAACAAAACATTTCTGATGCCTCATCACTGTAATCTATATCATATATAAACATTTTACCATTCACGTTTTCTTAAATTCTGCAGAATCCTTCAATTCACTAAACATCCAAACAAAAAATTTCAAATACCTCATCATCGTAAACCATATCATATATAAACATTTCACCATCCACATTTACATCAATTTTTTTTTTCTTTTTTACAAAAATATCTACAAAGACAACAAAGGTCCCCTAATACTAATAAACCACCAGAAACCATCTTACATAAAAACTCCCACCATTGGAAAAAGACATCATCTGAAAAGGTTGATCATCATTATCACACAACATATAACCTTTGAGAGTCTCTAGATTCATATAAACAATAAAGTACCAAACCTAAAAAATCTCTGATGAATTTGTATCACACACTGCAATGGATACTTCACTGGTCCACTATGCTGTGAGATTGGTCAAGTCCTGAGAAGCCAATCTTTCCGAAACATCAGCTAGTGACTTGAGATTACACCTTATAAGTGCTTCAACAAAGTAACAAGTCTCATCCTTTGTGTTCCCTTCAGGAATATCAACCACAAATGACTCAATCACCATTGTTCCTGCTCTTCCTTCGATTATCTCGGGATGAACCGTCACAATCGAAGCGTAATTCTGCATCATGAATTCATAATTAACACATTTTCAAATTCCTCATTCTCTAAACACAATCTACTACCTTGAGTCTGTGATCACCACCGATGATTTTGATACCGAGGATATGTTCTTCATCATCAAGAAGCTCTAATCTCTCAGTACTCGTAGTTGCAGGAAGACCAGATTTAACATTTACTTCTCTTAAACTTCCGATCTCAGGATCACCAATCACAGTACATCTACTCACAAATGGTTTATACTTCTGCGGCTGATCAAATCTACGCACCAATGACCAAACCTACTCCAAAAAAATTCCCAAAATCTAAAATCAAAACCTAACCCTAACAAATCAAAACTGAAATTAAACGAAATCAGAGAGAAATCGAGAAGCGTACGAGATGAACAGGAGCTTTGATGTGTTTGACCAGAGCAGAGGTACACTGATTCTCTCTGCAGTGATGTTGATGATGCGTCCGTACATACTCCATCGTCTCTAGTCCACCGTACATCGCCGATACTCCTCCGTCGCCGTCCATTTTCTTCTCCGATCAAAATCTCTCTCTTTCGCTCTTTGGTCTTCTCTCTTTCACAAGGAATCTGTGAAGTGGATAAATAGGAGAAGAAAAAGTAAACAAAAAAAATAAAAATAAAATAATTAAAAAGATGCTTTGGTATGCAAAATTAATTGTATTAATTATATAAATTTGGTCGCCCAATTATCAGTGAACCACACCGACGTATATATATGTATAACTTTTTCTATTATGTGCCTACTACTAAAACTCTTCTCTCCTTCACACAATCTTAAGCTTTTATAATGTAACAAAGAATAAGTAGTTTTGCTTTATATAATGTAACAAAACAACAAAAGAAACACTATTACTCCACTGTTTTGTATGACTTTTTATGACCTAATCCCCAATAAAACAAAACAAATGCTTATTAACAAAATATTTGTTTTGAATGAGGTAAGACCCCATTTCCAGCTTTATAGATATTTTGTTAAATTTTAAAAATCATTAAAAAATATATGAGTTGAATTTAAACCACTCCCCATGGATGAATGGACATACAATGTTTATCATGATTTCCCTATGCATAGTATTAGTTAATGACTAAACCTCTTCAAAATATTAAATTGCCCTGTTTTCTTATAACTGTTAGTAATTTAATCCCCTTGGTTTTGATTTCTAGAGGATGTTAATTTTCATCAAGTGTATTTTGCTTTAAACCAACAATAAGTGTGATGTATGTAATGGCCTTGATGGATGCACGATTACTTTAAAATACATTATATAGAAATTGGGAAATTCGGATACTGATGGATTTGCAAATTATTTTGTGTGGTAGCGAAAGAATATGAAAATTGTTTGGTATGCAGAGTTGCAGAATATGCTGAGATATATTCTGGTTGGTCTTCAAATATATATATATAAAAATAAAAGTTTTTGATGGAGCCATGGAGGTATTTTCATTAATCGGTCCCATATATTTTGGTATCATAAAGAAAACGAAATAGCATTACCTGTAAAAGTATGTTACACTGAAAAAAGTAAGCTTTCAATAACTTTCTACACAAATTTTATGCACCATAGAATGTGGCCTATGTAGTTTACCCCCTCGTGGAGGATATTGTCTTTCTCACTATTTATTTAAACTTAGAAAAGAACCCAAAAAGGAAAACTAACATAACCTATAGGCTATATACTAAGAAATCAAGAAGTCAATAACGCTATACTAATTGCTCAAAGTCAACAGCGCTAATCACGCTTTCTAACCAGTAATTTATGCATAACTATTTGTGATTAGTAAGACTTTTTCTTTTCTCAAAAGACTCATATCTTTACTCTAAAGAATAAACATAATCACGTCTTAGATAATACTACTTTAAATGATTACCTTATCTTTTAACGCATGAATTATAGTTTAAGGTTTTCAAACACTCCAATCTTACGTTCTTGTAACCATTTTAACCAACAGAAATAATTGTAACCGAATGTTTTGTACTCTGTTGTCCAATCCGAATTCTATTAATTCTTCAATATATTTTTTAAAGTTCAAAGATAACATAGTACTTAAATTAGGTAGTTGATGGTAATTATAGTAACCTTATCAGATAAGATCACTTTTGGCCCTAGGCATGCAAGTTACACAAAAAAATTAATAACTTTCACATACATATTAACGGCCACATCATAAAACAACGAGTCTATTTGGCAACAGCGACATGGTCAAATTATAGGACAGTCTTCTACGTGTCATCTTCTTATTGGCTTTCTATCTGACAGTTTCATGTTCACTTATTGTGGCGTATCTTGTGAAGACGACACGTGGAATTTTTCTTTTTGCTTACTTGGACAATTTTTTTTGCCGGCCAATCGATCCTCTGAGTACCAATTTTAAAACATGTTAAGAACCCGAGCTTAACCAAAAGACAATCCATTGAAAAAACAAAGAAAGCAAAAAAAATTATATTTTCCAATTCACACTTCAATTTCGATTGTTTGTACATCATTTTTAGGTTTTGGTACTGTGATTCTTCCCTAGTATGGCTCCTCTTTGTGAGGCTGTATTAGCCCTTGGGACATTTTTTTGTAAAGGTTCTACCAGCAAATATATATCTCAGTTTAGAAGGAAAAAAAAGAAAAAAGAGACAACAACTGTCCTGATCTAATAGCACACATTAGAACAAAGAAAAAGCGGAAAGAAACCCAGTTACTGCTACATGGGCCAAATAAGGCCCAACCTCGAGAGTAGAAACAAAAAGCTCTCCTGAATATATTATGCAGCTACTGAGAAATTTTAAGACTAGAGAAGTTTCAGGCTAATGGAAAAACTTCACAATCCTTCTTCAGCTTTAATACGATCTTCAGCCATTTTCTTTTTGATCTCTTGTGCTGTATTGAAAATCCCCATAGTTGGTTCGTTACAGACAAAGCATTTCTTGTTCCTCGAGTGATGCTGCATCAACAAACTGTTAGTTAGTTTCACAAAATAAGTTTCATAAGCCAAAAACAGAATCATAATTGTGAATCGATGAATCATACCTTTAAAGCACAATGCTCACAGAAGTAATGCTTGCATTTGGTAACCACCGGATCAACAAACGGCTCTCTGCAAATGAAGCAAGCAAAAGGCAATGCACCATCGTCTTCGTCGCTGTTGTCCTCCTCCTCATCTTCATCCTCAACTCCCATAGCTTTATTTCTCTTCCTAATCTTCTCTGCTTCTTCCCATTCTTTCTCTATCTGCCATCCCGGTTTGTAATCACCACGGTCATGCAAGAACTTACAAGAATCTCCATATCCACAGTATCCAGTCTCCTTGTAATCCTTGCAGATATCTGGCTGGTAATCGAATCTAGCCGATACTCTGATATGAGCAGAAGCTCTTAGTGGCCCGTGTGATCCTCCAGCTTTCTCACTCGAGATTGTTTGTTCTCTTCTAAACCCAGCTTTATGATCTGTATATCCATGAATACCAGTGTACAGCTTCTCATCCGTAGACTTCTTCTTATTTCCTTTCAATGCTTCGTCTGCCTTTTTAAGAACTCTCTCACGGATGGCTCGGGCATCTTGATTGAAGTCGGTTTCAGTTTCCAGAGTTGCAGTTGCCCTACTGTCGTTTTGAACCTGGATTTCCTTGGATGAATCATAGGTAAACATAGGTTTCTCGGGAGCTTCACTCGTAGTTGTAGCGATCTTAGATGGTCCAGAGGAAAAAAATAACTTCCCCTCGGGCTTAGCAACTTTCTTCAGATTTTGTAATATAGAGCCTTCGCTTTTGGAGTCTCCATCCTCTTCTTCTGCATCAATCGTTCTTTTCCTTATGTTTTTCGCTTTTGTTGGCTTCTTAAAGAAAGTACAAACTGCAAACAAAACAATGATACGAAAAACTCGATCAGTATCTCCAATTTCCAAAAGAAAAACCTCAAAACAAGCCGAAAAATCTAAAATCTAAATCAAACAACACAAATCTAGGAGAGGCAGAGAGAAAAGGAAAGTAAATGTTACCTTGTTGAGGCTGAGATTCTTGCTCAGTAGGTTGAGTTTCTTCTTGCTGATTCGGTTTAGGTTCAGTAGAATCCGACATTGTTCGATAAGATTATGCAAGCACACAATCACCAAATTGGGATCTTCTGCCTAGTGTTGGCTGCAGAATACCAGATAACCATCACGGTTAGTATTACAGCCAATAAACTTAAGTTTGTTCATACAGATTCAATAGATTCGATCACACAAGCTAGTGACAAACAACGCAACATAAACCTGATTAATCAAACTCTTCGTGAAGAAGATAGTAACCTATGGAGAGAATTCGATTCCAAAGCTCACTAAATAACCGTTGCTACTACACATTGAAGAAACCCTAGCTTATCACCCTATAAAAATTGGAATCTGTAAATCCTAAATTATAAAACTGGAGACAAAAAGCTCGAAACGAAACACAAGAGCCAGAAACAAATTGAAGATAAAATATGTTACCTGGAAATCGTCACCGGGAAGAAGAACGACGACGACGTTGGCGAGTTTTCCGATTTGGTACAGAAAAAGTCGATGTGAAGGTGGAAAAACCAACAAATCAATGTGAATTAGGGAGAGACGAAGCGGTTTTTGTTGAATATTGGGGCAATCATTTATATGGGCCTAATTTTTGTAATGGGCTTACTTTCTTCATCTTCTGACTTTTGACCAAGTCGTCGTTTTAAAGTCTTGAGATAGTTTCTGAGTTGAAGAAAGACTGTCCATTATTTAATTGTGAATATATTCCATTTCCCTCTCATTTGTCACAAAATTCCTTTTACATTTTTTCTTTCACAGAAGCAAACAAACAAAGTAACCGCCATGAGTCTCTCTTCTTCTCAACGACGAGACCAGTAGCGAGAGAGCTTGACGAAGAAGAAGATCGCCGGTGAATAACTCTCACCCTCAGTTACTTCGTTCTAGGTAAGTTTCGGAGTTACACGAGTTTTGGTTCTGATCTACGTTTTCGTTTTTTTGTTCTTGTTCATCTGACTTTGCTCTGTTTCTCAGAATCAAAATGATTAGATATTTAGATTAGTCTATGTGAAAATTCTCTTCATAACCCCCAGATTTCATACTCGTGGGGTCGGAATTATTTTGAACTTATCTTCTGTGAACAGTTATATTATAAAGTTTTCGAATTATTGAGCAGGAATGGGTACAAAATTTAAGGATTTGGTAATCAGGGTTAGGTAGGGACTGACTGATTCCAGGTTCGAATTCACCTTTTTGAAGATATATAATATATAATAACACACAACTGGTAGGTGTGTAGTGTATACTTGCATTTTTTTTTTAATTCAGATTATCATTGTACGTAATCATGGAGAACAGTTCGTATCTTTTGATTTTTTTTTTTTTTGTTCTTATTTTTTTTATTTAGGATTCGTCACTCTGTAAGCGAAAGATCACTTGAAATATATTTTTGGCTAAAATGGGATTTAGCCAGAATAATCGTGTAAGGTTGGTGATTTTGCATCAATCTTGATGAATATTTCATATAAGATTCTAGTTTAATTTTTTTTTTTTTTGTAATGATTTTGTTTTAGGTTCAAAGATGTAGACAAATCAACACTATCCATTGAGTATGGTTATGAAAGAAAAACGAATCCTGCTTTAGACAGAGTTTTGAGGAGTGTAAGGAGAGGGTTTGAGAAAGGTTCTGATAAAATCAGAAATTTCAAGAAACCACTAAGTTTCCGTTCGCATAGTAAGGATCCTGATCACAAGAAAGTCAAGAAGGAAACTTCTAGTGATACTAAGAAGAACATTATAAACCCACAGGGTTTGTTTCTACAGAACTGGAACAAAATCTTTCTCTTTGCTTGTGTCCTTGCTTTGGCCATTGATCCGTTGTTTTTCTACATACCTGTTGTTGATGGTGTGAGGCATTGTCTTACTTTGGATAAAGATCTGGAGATAGCCGCGAGTTTGCTTCGTACACTCATTGATGCCTTCTATATAGTTCACATTGTGTTTCAGTTCAGGACAGCTTATATTGCGCCTTCTTCTCGGGTTTTTGGAAGAGGGGAACTGGTGGATGATGCTAAGTCTATAGCTTTGAAGTATCTCTCATCTTACTTCCTCATTGATGTACTCTCTATCCTTCCTCTCCCACAGGTAATGATTACTTTACTTGATTGCTTCTACGAAGATGTTAATGGTATAACGGTTGGCAAATCCTCGGGTTTTTGTAGGTGGTAGTAGCTGTGATTCCCTATGTCAAAAAGCCAGTCTCCTTGCTGACAAAGGACTACCTTAAATTGGTTGTAGTTGCTCAATATATTCCTCGGATTGTTCGTATGTATCCTCTTTATACCGAGGTGACGAGAACAGCTGGCATTGTTACCGAAACAGCATGGGCTGGAGCTGCTTGGAATCTCTCTCTATATATGTTAGCCAGTCATGTAAATACCTCACACATTAATATACTTAGAAGGCATTTCAAAGATTCATCAAGTTTATATATGTTACACTTACTTATTTCAGGTGTTTGGAGCCTTGTGGTACTTTATCTCATTGGAAAGAGAAGACAGATGCTGGCAAGAAGCGTGCGAGAAGAGAAAAGGCGAATGTGTTAAATATCTGTACTGTGCAGACAGTCATAATAATGTTAAAAACGATTTCCTGACTACTTCTTGTCCATTTCTCAACCCTGATGAGATAAAAAACTCAACAGTGTTCAACTTTGGAATCTTCACTGATGCTCTACAGAGTGGGATTGTTGAATCACATGATTTCTGGAAGAAATTCTTCTACTGCTTCTGGTGGGGTCTGAGAAATCTAAGGTCTGAAAACACACAAATCTATTCTTAATCACTTTGGTTATTCTTAAACTACAAATATAGAGCCGAAATTGTTATTCCCTCTGTAGTTAGAACAATGTTGGTTTCAGCCGAGATATGACCAGTTCATAGTTGCATCTGATTCTCTATTTTCACATTCACATACTCACCAGTCACCAGTTGTTGTTTTCTTCTCTTACAGTGCCTTGGGACAAAATCTCCAAACAAGCAAATTTGTGGGTGAAATCATCTTTGCTATATCAATTTGCATATCTGGACTAGTATTATTCGCACTACTTATCGGCAATATGCAGGTGATCCTCTAATAATCTTGTCAGTTATATGATTTGTTCCATAACACATATAAGTAACTTAGGGAACTCATGTAATTTCTGTTTTGTTGTTGCAGAAATACTTGGAATCAACAACTGTTAGAGAAGAGGAAATGAGGGTGAGAAAGAGAGATGCAGAGCAATGGATGTCTCATAGGATGTTACCTGAAGACCTAAGGAAACGTATAAGAAGATATGAACAATATAGATGGCAAGAGACAAGAGGAGTGGAAGAAGAAACCCTTCTTCGTAACCTTCCTAAAGACCTTAGGAGAGATATTAAACGCCACCTATGCCTCGAACTTCTCAAGAAAGTAAGTAACAAACTTCTACTCTTCTTCCTCCATTAGTATCAACTGAAACCAAGAATCTTAGTGCTTATATGATTTGGTTTTGGTAGGTGCCTATGTTTGAGATAATGGATGAGCAATTACTAGACGCAGTTTGCGATAGGCTAAAACCGGTTCTTTACACAGAGAACAGCTACGCGATCCGTGAAGGAGATCCAGTAAATGAAATGCTATTTGTAATGAGAGGAAGGCTTATGAGTGCCACCACCAATGGAGGAAGAACTGGCTTCTTCAACGCCGTGTATCTCAAGGCAAGTGATTTCTGTGGAGAAGATCTTCTCACTTGGGCATTAGATCCTCAATCTTCCTCGCATTTTCCAATCTCCACAAGAACAGTTCAAGCTCTTACCGAAGTCGAAGCCTTTGCTCTTGCGGCAGATGATCTCAAATCCGTCGCTTCACAATTTAGACGCCTTCATAGCAAGCAACTCCAACATACTTTCAGGTTTGGTCTCTTTCACTAGCTTCTCTAGTCGGGTTAGGTCTTAGCCGATCCCATTCAATTAGCAAAATTAAAATTAGGAGTGTCTAATACGGTATTCGTCATTATAGCAATTTTGTTGTTCTCTACAGATAAAATTTAATCACAATTTACATATACATTAACTTTAGGATTTCATGACACAAAATTTGAAGGTTTAGTCAGTTAATGGCATTTTGGTATGATCCAGTTTTGTTTATGGTTGTTGAAATTGGACCGTTTTTATTCCCTTAACCGGATATAAATTTGATTACAGATTTTATTCGGTACAATGGAGAACATGGGGAGCTTCTTTCATACAAGCAGCGTGGAGAAGCCATTGTAGGAGAAAACTAGCCAAGTCATTCCTCGAAGAAGAAGACCGTCTCCGCGACATGCTCGCTAGTCAAGAACGCGACCGCAAACGCAATGCCGAAGCCTCGTCTTCGTCGTTGAGCCTTGGAGCCACTATTTACGCGTCACGTTTCGCCTCGAACGTGCTTCACAATCTAAGGCACAATATCTCAAACATGCCTCCTCTTCCGCTTCCTTTGCTCCCTCAGAAACCCACCGAGCCTGACTTCACCGTTGATCATACAAGTGACTCTTAGATGAGTAGTAACATTTCTACTTGTATATGTAAGTGTGAATATATATATATATATATATATCAATGTTCATTTAGAGTGTTTTTGCACCCAAGAAATGTTGTTTCTGAAATAAATGTGCATTATGTACAAAAATATGTATTTGATTTGCAAACGAATACTGTAGACAAAGAATATAAGTCGAAGTCCAACACTACCGAGTGGGGGTAGTTTGTCACTAGAATGGGAGGTGGTTTATCCACCCATTTCTGTTCAATGATTTTTACTCCAGGTTTTGTATCTACCGGTTTATGATCACTCCGATGATTTAAATTTTATTGGTTACATATCCTACTCCCTTTAGATTACTAATCTTAATTAAAGAAAAACAAATCTTAATCAAAAGCTTTTTTAACATTATTTGGATAACAATAACTTATCGAAAAACTCGTGTTTTCTATTTTGAATGATATATATCTAAATTTAACAGCAATAGTACACAGGATATACCATTGTTGCTATATGTGCAATTTGAAAAGTCACCTTATTCAGAAAAAAACAAAAAAAGTCTCATTGGTAACTAGTAAGTTCCAAAATTTAATGAAACAAGGGTACTGGTTAAGTTTGTACCGTCTTTTTCTTTCTTCCTTGGCGTTGATATTTTTTTAATATGTTCATTTTTATGGTCAGACAGATTATAGTCCTTTGTTTAGTTTTATGACAAAGTGTCTATCACGTATTTAATTTTATACGAATGATATAATTACAAAAACCGAGAAGTAGAAAGATAAATACGGAATTTCACTACAAATTGGCCATCTCGTACTCCTTGTTTGGTTATGTCTGGATTAGGATAACGGGAGGAGCCAGCTTTACGTGGTCCATCTTGAACCGTCTGATTAACAATTCGAGCGGCTGTGATGCATCTGAGCACCCATTTTACGTCGGACTCATATAGCCAATGGTCCCCTCTCTTGTTTGTTCTTTCCACTTGTGACCTGCACATTGCCAACAACATTACTGGACAACAACTTAGCCTGTTCTTTCTTCTTACATATGAAATTTTTTTATGTATTTTCTATTTAATGATTAAAATATTATATTTTAATCATATCTTCCTTACATAAAAGTATTAAACTTATCATCTAAAATAAATCTTTTTTTTCTTCAAAGATACTATATATTTAATAATGATAAAAAGTCATTCTAAAATTATATCCAATCATCAAATATATAGTATCTTTGAAAAAAAAAAAAAGCTAATTAAAGTAGACCTTCCAATCAATCATCAGAATTGTGATTGTTTGAATTATATGCATAGCATAATGTAAGAGTAACTTTTTATAATACTATGATAGTAAAAAAAAATTCCTTTTTCCGGTCAACTTTTTAGAAATCAATTTTTTTTTTATCATATATTTTCATTTTTTGTAACAATTCTGAAATATGAATATTCTAATACTAGAGTTTTGTATTAAAGTCATTTATTTCACCATTTAATCCCTTATATTGATCCGAGTATCGAATAGGGATAATAAATAGAATGGATCTTATAATTTAACAAGTAAAGATCACGAAATTCATATTTTTTTACGTATTTTTGTTATTATAATGTATAACGTTTATCCGTAATGATTTGTTTTTGAGGATTATTATTAATCGTAAGAAAGAAAACAATAACAAAAAAGGTATTCTAGGTTTCAATTGTACTAAAATTTGATATAAAAATTGAAAAATAAAAAATTGCGCCACCATATTTGGTGAGCCGTATACAATGATACATACCTACTAAACTTGATTTCTAAAACCCTTTTCATGGGACCTTTTCTACTAATTTTGTATTTTCTACAAAAAATATTTAGCTGATTTTTGTGATTGCACATATTTTATCAACTGTACAGTCGGTACTGAGACTCTCATACATTAAAATCAGAATAGGCACCTAGCAAAAAATTTGCAACATGCAAAAATAACAGAATAGCTAGAAACTGGGACAGCTTTTATTCTTACACCAAACTGGAACTGCATAGATGTACCCGGCTCTGGGTTGTATATGTGAAAGGAGGAAACAAATAGAATAATCCCAAAAAAGGTAGTGATAGAAAATAAGATAGTTTTCTTCAGGCCCAATAACGGCTTAAAAGGCCCAAAAGATAAGAAAGTGTTCCCAAATAAGCAAATTTCAATCTGGTTGAAAAGACGAAAACGCCCATAGAAAGAGAAGATAACTACAGACAAGTTCCACGAACATCCATAAAACTAGCCATCTGCTATTGAATCTCCGCCCTTCCTTCCTTATCACTCTCTCTCACGCACCGTTTCTCTTACACTTTCAGCTTTTTCTTCGAACCACTGAACTCTCTCTTTGTAACTCCCTTTTCATTATTATTACTCTTATCATTGTTTGTTCTTATTACAATAATCCTCTGTTTTCTTGAAACTCACTTACCTATCTATCTACCTGGAAGCTCAATAAACTAAGCTCCTCACTTGGTAATTATCGATTTTTGAATATGTGTTTTAGTCTTTGTTTTTACCAAAGAAGATGTTTTTGGTTAATGGGTATTTCAAAGAAAGTGTAATTTTATTGGTTCTTCATGAAGTTTGAGTGGTTATGGACTTGCACATTTGTTGCCAATGGGATTATCAAGGTTAACCAAATAATCGACTTTGTTTTTTTTTCAGCTTGTTATTTGTTTTACTTCTCAATAAAAAAGCAAAAAAATAAAATCAAGAAATGGCTCCCAAGAACAACCGTGGAAAGACAAAAGGAGAGAAGAAGAAGAAAGAAGAGAAAGGTAACACAACCAAAAATGATATAAAATCTCAAATCTTTATGAATTTCAATTTACAAGGTTTTTCAGTTACTTTGTTGAGAGTATTTTAGAATTTTGATGAGAGACTCAATGGTTCACGGTTTATTTGCAGTTCTTCCGGTTATTGTGGATGTCATTGTAAACCTTCCGGATGAAACGGAGGCTCTCCTAAAGGTATATATATCCCCATTTCATATTTCTTGCGTGTTGCGATTTCTCTGCAAAATTTGTTAGAAGCCCCTTTTGTATATGTATCTGTTTTTTATATATTCATAGGCATGTACCTAAGTTCTAGTGTATTAGCACTAGCTCTACATATTTGCAATCTGTTTATGATATATAAATTACCAATCTACATAATCAATTTTCCTTTGTTTAGTTTTCCTCTTTTTTTGTTGTTTTGCTTAGTTGCTGGCGTTTTCTTTTTGAGATAAGGTGAGAATACACGTTACCATGAAAACTGATGGTTATACTTCTTGAATTTTTGGGTTTTTTTAATAAAAACCAGAAAAATCATTTTCAAAATTGACTTAGAAATTATCTTTTGAAGATTTTATGATTATTTGAACATGTATATAAATACAAAATGGTGTGTAACACACAAATTCGATTATTCCATATTTGAATTATCTCTTGTATTTTTCGGTCAATAAAAATTGCGTAGACGTTATATAGACAGTAAACATATATAATTTTTTTATAAAATAATATTGTATAAGAATAATATCTATCTATATTCGTATTTTGTTACTCTAATGATTTATTGGGTTATGTTAACAAAAAAGTATCATTTCCCTACATTAATAACTAAAAAAAATTTGTTGAGAAACAAAGAAGAAGTGGTAATTTTTATCCATATGTTTTACATGTCTATTTTAAAAGGAAAATATGATAAAATGTGAATTGTGTATGTGTATGTGTAAAACAGGGAATATCAACGGACAGGATCATAGATGTTCGGCGACTTTTATCAGTTAACTTCGACACTTGCCACCTCACCAATTATTCTCTTTCCCATGAGGTAAATAAATTTGATCAAGTTAACTATTTTGAGTCATTTTTTTTTTACCTTTTTATGTCAAGATTATCAAGTTTTAACTTGAGTAAACATTTTTTAGTGGAACTTTCTAAAACATTTGAATTTCTTATTCCACTGTTTTCTGTTATTGTTGGTTACATATTAATGTTGGATGGTCCAGAGATACTCTTTATTTATTGTGGAATTTTTTTAGGATCTGAAAAAATAAAAGTAAAGGAAAATGACTTTTATGTACTTCTGGGCAAAAATATCATAGTGTCATTGTGCCTAAGAATTGACTCTATTCCCTTTTCTACAGTTAGATATGTTTCCAGAACAAGTTTCTTTTTTTCTATTTACAGAAACAGAAAGTATTAAAATGACAAAATACCATAAAAATAAATAAGAAATTACTGTGGTAAAATAGTCAAATCATATCTGACTCATGCTGGTCAAAAAACTGTTTTTACAGGTACGAGGATGGCAGTTAAAAGACTCAGTGGATGTTTCGGCGCTTAAACCGTGCGTTCTGACGTTAACGGAAGGTAAATTTCTTTAACGCCGTCACATTTATCAAAACTGCGTCGTTTTGATGCTACAGTACGGTACCGTTTTGACCGTTGTGATTTGTCTTTTGTTGCTTCAGAGGATTACAATGAAGGATCAGCAGTGGCGCACGTTAGACGATTGCTCGACATCGTCGCTTGCACCACTTGTTTCGGTCCGTCGCCGGAGAAATCAGATTCCGTGAAGAGTGCGCAGGTTAAGGGAGGTGGAAAGAATATCAAACAGTCGGAAACATCTCCTCCTCCGTCTCCGGCTTCGAAGGATACGGTGGTTGATGAAGCTGGAGAGACTAGTCATTCTTTCCCTAAGCTTGGAAGTTTCTACGAGTTCTTCTCTCTCGCTCACCTTACTCCTCCTCTTCAATGTACGATAGTAACTCTCTCTAGCCCTAATTTTGATGTTCATTTTGGATCGATTTTGTCCCGACTTACAGTAATTAGGGTTTTATAGATATACGGCTTGTGACGAAGCGAGAAAATGAAGATATAGCCAAGGAAGATCATCTTCTCTCCATTGATGTAAGTCGATGACACAACATTTCTATAAATGTCTCGATTTGTTGTTTCTCAGTGTAGTGATGAATTTGCGTTTTGAATTGATCTCAGGTGAAGCTTTGTAACGGGAAGCTAGTTCATATTGAAGGCTGCAGAAAAGGATTCTACAGTGTTGGGAAGCAAAGAATCATATGTCACAATCTTGTTGATTTGCTTAGACAAATTAGTCGAGCCTTTGACAATGTAAGATATTGTTCCCCACCGTAATGATAATTCACTAATTTGCGTAGAATGTGATTGTTTGATCTTAGAGATTCTTTTGTCATTTTTAGGCTTACGGTGATCTTCTGAAAGCATTTTCGGAGCGCAACAAGGTATATTTTGAATGAGGATCTAGAGAATTTTGAATTGGTTATTGAGCATTTATTCTGTGTGCAGTTTGGGAATCTTCCGTATGGATTTAGAGCTAACACCTGGCTCATCCCGCCTATTGCCGCTCAGTCACCAGCAGCCTTTCCGCCTCTTCCTGTCGAGGATGAGAGATGGGGAGGTGATGGTGGTGGTCAAGGAAGAGATGGCAGCTACGATTTGGTTCCATGGACCAACGAATTTGCCTATATTGCATCTATGCCTTGCAAGACAGCGGAGGAGAGGCAAGTCAGAGACAGAAAAGTGTTTCTTCTTCACAACCTGTTTGTCGATGTCGCTACTTTTAGAGCCATTAAGGCTGTTCAGAAAGTAATGTCTGAGCCAATCTTGGCTGAAGAAAACTCTGAGGTTCTGTATTCCGAGACAGTTGGAGACTTGAGTGTTACGGTTACAAGGGATACTTCAAACGCAAGTAGTAAAGTGGATACCAAAATCGATGGAATCCAAGCCACTGGTTTGGATAAAAAGAAGCTGATGGAAAGGAATCTTCTCAAGGGACTTACAGCGGATGAAAATACTGCTGCTCATGTAAGTGTTTTCCTGAACTCTCCATTCTTTTCATTTCGTTTTTAAATCATAGTTAACTGTGGTTTTACAATTGGTTATGGGTGCAGGATGTTGCTACTCTAGGGACTATAAGTCTTAAGTATTCTGGTTACATTGCTGTTGTGAAAATAGAGAAGGATAGTGAGAAGTTAAATCCACCTTCTCAAATTGTTGACCTCCTCGAACAGCCTGAAGGTGGGGCTAATGCTCTGAATATCAACAGGTGATAATTTCTTAATGTACAAACATTTATCCTCTACCTCTTCAGCTTGTATTATTACTTACGGTATGTTGTTTTACAGTTTAAGATTCCTTCTGCATAAATCCTCTCCTGAAGAGAACAAGAAAACGTGTCAACAACAGGATGGTGAGCTTACATCTTCACGGGAATTTGTTAGGAAAATGCTGGAAGAAAGTCTTGCTAAGCTCGAGGAAGAGGAGATGGACAGGGATAGTATCATGAGATGGGAGCTTGGAGCTTGTTGGATACAGCATTTACAAGACCAAAAGAATACGGAAAAGGACAAAAAACAAACCACTGAAAAGTCCAAGAGTGAATTGAAGGTAGAAGGGCTTGGGAAACCTCTTAAGTCCCTCAATAGCAGCAAGAAAAAAACAGATGTAAGCAGTGCTAAGACGCCACAGTCTCAGGTTGATGCGGTTTCTTCAGAGGTTGATAATGCTGCAACTACAGCATCATTGCAATCTGATGCCGAGAAGAATGCTCAAGAAAATGTGCTTGCCTTGAAGAATTTGTTGTCTGATGCAGCCTTCACTCGGCTAAAAGAGTCAGATACTGGGCTTCATCACAAGGTTTTTACATGTCAACTCTAGCTTTTGCTTTATGCTCATTTACCTATTGTGTGCTAACTAAGAATATAATGTTTCAGTCTTTGCAAGAACTTGTCGACTTGGCACAAAAGTATTATACTGAAGTCGCGATTCCAAAGCTGGTAAATGAGTCTAGATCTTATGGTTGAGTCATCAATTGGAAAAATCTGGATAATAAAAAATCATGTGCTTGGTATGTATCTTTGAATACAGGTTGCAGATTTTGGTTCGTTAGAGCTCTCCCCAGTCGATGGGCGTACTCTAACTGACTTTATGCACACAAGAGGTCTTCGGATGCGCTCTTTAGGATATGTTGTAAGTTGACCTTGTTTTAATATCGTGGTTCGTAGAATCTTCTCAAGATGAATGACTTTTGATCATCCATGACTTTTCATGGTTGCAACAGGTGAAACTTTCAGATAAGTTGTCACATGTACAATCTCTGTGTGTTCATGAGATGATTGTTAGAGCCCTCAAACATATTCTCCAGGCTGTTATCTCTGCTGTTGCTTCTGACACTGACCAAATAGCTGCAAAAGTAGCTGTTGCTTTGAACATGATGCTCGGGATTCCTGAAAATGTAGTAGCAGGATCAAATAACTCTTGGAATGTACATCCGCTCGTCTTCCAGTGGTTGGAGAAGTTCTTGAAGAAACGATATGATTATGATCTTAATGCCTTCAGTTTCAAGGATCTACGAAAGTTCGCCATTCTCCGTGGATTATGCCATAAGGTAATTTTATGAATGCTTTAACCAGATAGTTGACTATTAAATTAGCTGCTAATCACTATTATATTGATTATTGATATTGTGGTTTTGAATTTTATTTGTCCTCAGGTTGGTATTGAGTTAATTCCTAGGGACTTCGACATGGACTCTTCAGAACCGTTCCGGAAAACAGATGTGGTCAGTCTGGTCCCAGTGCACAAGGTAATGGTCAAGATCAAAGATGCTTGGAAATATTCTATTTGTATTCTTTCTAATATGTTCATCAGCCATTGTTATTTAAACAATCTATTCTAAATCTATGCAGCAAGCAGCATGTTCATCTGCTGATGGGAGACAGCTTTTGGAGTCATCTAAAACAGCTTTAGACAAAGGAAAACTTGAAGATGCAGTCACATACGGGACAAAGGTACATCTTTGATAAAGTTTCTTCTACTCCCTCAGCTCTTTCTTCGTATTTCTTGTTCCTCTGTACAGCGTCATTTATTGTTTTTTTTCCTTCCTTAGGCTCTTGCTAAACTCGTGGCAGTCTGTGGTCCCTATCACAGAATGACAGCAGGAGCTTACAGCTTACTTGCTGTAGTTCTGTATCATACCGGTGACTTTAACCAGGTCTGTACATACAGTTTGGCTAGGTAGGGATATCTCTCTATATGAAAATTGCAAAACTAAAAAGATTTTGTTGAAACAGGCTACAATATACCAGCAGAAGGCTTTAGATATCAATGAGAGGGAACTTGGACTTGATCACCCAGACACAATGAAGAGTTATGGTGATCTTGCTGTCTTCTATTATAGGCTACAGCATACAGAGTTGGCTCTCAAGTAAGTTTTGCAATCTTGATTTCAAAAGAACTGTGAGGTATTATGATTTGAATGTTTGATGTCTCTTACTACTATCTAAACCCGTTTTATTTTGTTAGGTATGTTAAGCGAGCGTTGTATCTGTTACACCTCACGTGTGGTCCATCTCATCCCAATACTGCTGCTACATACATCAATGTAGCCATGATGGAGGAAGGTCTAGGAAATGTACATGTTGCCTTGAGGTATCTTCACAAGGCTCTCAAGTGCAATCAAAGGTTGCTTGGTCCTGACCATATTCAGGTTCGTTCTCTGATGCTCTCTGTATTTCTTTTTGGAACATCACTTGGTTAGAAATTTGATATTCTGTTGCTAATATGTCACTGATTATTATCAATTTTCAGACTGCTGCAAGTTACCATGCCATAGCAATTGCACTCTCACTGATGGATGCATACCATTTAAGTGTTCAGCATGAGCAAACAACTTTAAGAATTCTCAGAGCAAAGCTGGGGCCAGATGATTTGCGTACTCAGGTGCCTATCACCATGCGATCCCATCAGTCTTCTGTGTGACAGTTCTCATATTCTTAAAATCTGATGATCCTACTATGTGCTTCAGGATGCTGCTGCTTGGCTAGAATACTTTGAGTCCAAGGCTTTTGAACAACAGGAAGCTGCACGAAATGGTACTCCTAAGCCAGACGCATCTATAGCCAGCAAAGGCCACCTAAGGTTAAACAAGTTCTTTACTAATCTTCCTGTTGTTTATAAATCGTCTGTGTTGTTTGAATATATCAATCAAGTGTATTCCCTAGTCAGATCCTTAGGTTGAAAATGTTTTGCAGTGTATCCGATCTACTTGACTATATCAACCCAAGCCATAACGCAAAAGGAAAAGAGAGTGTGGCAGCAAAGAGGAAGAGCTACATTATGAAGGTATGATTTCTACATTTCTTTGACATTTCTCCACATTAATGATTAAAAACGTTTAAATGGTTGGACCTCTGTTGTGTGCAGCTAAAGGAAAAATCCAAGCAGAACATTGTTTCTCAAAATGTAGCAGAAATTCCTAGAGAAAAGCAAAAGGAAATGTCTGAGGAAGAGACGGAAGCAACTGGATCAGAAGAAGGCAAAGGAAGCGAAGCGAATCAAGAGACAGTTCTTGCAGCAGTTGAAGAACCATCTTCTTCTCCCGTCGTTAAGGAGGCTGTTATGGATGATAGTAATCCAATTACATCTAGTGAAGTTTCAATTGAGACACAACACCCTGATGGTAGTGAAGATGGATGGCAACCAGTGCAGAGACTGAGATCTGCTGGATCATATGGTCGCAGACTGAGGCAACGGCGACCATCCATTGGGAAGGTATATACGTATCAAAAGAAGAATGCTGAAGCTGACATCGATAATCCTCTGTTCCAGAATGCTACTCAGCAGAACACCAAATATTACATCCTCAAGAAGCGAACAGCGCCATATTCAAGCTATGCGGATCACCATTCTACCGGTTTAACAACCCAAGGTACCAAATTTGGCAGGAAGGTAGTTAAAACCTTGGCATATCGGGTTAAATCAATGCAGCCGCCTTCCGATAGCACTAAACCTGCTGCTGAAACATCGGAAGAAGAGGGATTCAAGACAGATGCTTCTTCTGCTGTATCTTCTAGTCAGTCTACGAATGTGCAAAATGAGGCCTACCACCCGAAAAACTCTGTTGTAAGTCTTGGAAAATCTCCATCCTACAAGGAGGTAGCACTGGCCCCACCTGGTTCCATTGCCAAGTATCAAGTCTGGGCCCCACAAGCTGAAGTTTCAGACAAGCAAGAGGAGAGTGATGTGGAGAAAAAACCTGAAGAGGGTACATCACTGGAGCTCACAAGGGATGAGGAGATTATTACAGTGTCAGAGGAAGAGGTAAAAAATGAAATATCTGCAGATGCAGATTCGAGTAAGACTCAAGGCGAACAAGAGGTCAAAGTAGATTTACAATCATCGGAAGTGGTAGCCGAAGGGATCCTTTTGACTGAAAATGAAGAATCTGGTGGTGGCATTCAGGTTGAACAAGTAGGTGAAGCTGAACTGATAAATGATGGTGTAATAGATATGATTCATTCCACCACAGAGGAAGAAGTGACAGATCAGGTAGTTTCTGATTCCGATGACCTGAAGGAAAACCTGTCAGTATCTGCCACAGACTCAAGCGATGCCCCACGAGGATTATTATTACCTAACAAGAAGCTATCTGCTTCAGCTGCCCCATTCAACCCATCATCACCTCCAAGTATCATACGTCCTACTCCAATAGGCATGAACATTGGACCGTCATGGCCAGTGAACATGACTCTTCATCACGGTCCTCCTCCTTACCCTTCACCTCCTACGACTCCAAACTTGATGCAACCAATGTCCTTTGTATACCCTCCTCCTTACACTCAGTCAGTCCCCACAAGTACTTACCCTGTAACCAGTGGTCCTTTCCACCCCAATCAGTTCCCATGGCAGCTCAATGTATCAGAATTTGTACCAAGAACGGTTTGGCCCGGAGTCCATCCCGTTGAGTTTCCCCCTCCACACATGATCGCCGCCGAGCCAATAGCTGCAACTGTGTTAGAGCCAACTGTGATATTGCCAACTGATATTGACACTTCAGGAGTAGAAGAAGAAAAAGGAGTCAAGCAAGATGTTGCAGCCGCTGATCAAGTTAATCATGTAAATGCAGTAGCTAGCAGTGAAATGGAGAATGGAAACCGGAAATCTGAAGATGGCGAGAGAACTTTTAGCATTTTGTTAAGAGGAAGGAGAAACAAAAAGCAGACGACACTGAGAATGCCAATCAGTTTGCTTAACCGGCCGTATGATTCTCAACCGTTCAAGATAGGTTATAGCAGAGTCATCAGAGCCAGCGAGGCTCCAAAGTCTGCAGCTTAGAACTCTCTCAAAGAGTCAGCCATTGTAGATGAGATGCCAACTCACACAGATCTCTCTGATCTTTGCTGTGTCTTAGGGACAAGCATAAAGGTTAGCTTCTAAACTCGTTGAATGAATCTTAAACTAACATTGATAAATATGTATCAACATAGTAACTTGTTGATGTCTAAATTCGCAGGTTATTTTTGTTATCAGTCATCAGAAGCTGAGGCTTGTGATAGTCTCAGAACGGAGTTACAATGATCTGGATTTTAACAGGAAAGGTTGCAGAGTGAAAACCCAATCCATTCTTTCTTATACCATGTGAGAGTGATGTATTATTTTTCTGGGATTCTATTTTAATTCAGCCAATAAAAAATAGGAAATTTTGGACATAATTTTTGTTTAGTTCTCTCCATGTTTAAACTTAAGTTTCACTTATTTTCTTGCGCATTTTTCCATCATCAAACATCAAATCCTAACGGTTTTATTTACAGTGGAAAATTATAATTTTGTATATTAAAATCAGTTATTAAAATGATCATTCCGCTGAATAAACTCAAGGAGAAAGTTTATACCAAACAAAAAAAAGTTTTGAGGAAACAAAAACTTAAACAACTAAACTCGGGATTCTGCCACCGCCGTGTCCTCCGCTCTTAAGCCATGGCCGTTAAACGGGTTAAAAGATCGTCGCCGGTGGATCTTCACGGTTAACCAAACTGCCCTTTATAACTTCCAAACGGATGCTCACCTTCGTAATTTCCCGGTGGGTTATAAACACACATCGCATAAACGCCGCCGTTTGCACAATCGACACTTGCGCATCCAACTTTCGTTGAATCTCTCCACACGATCTGTGTGTAATGTCCACACATCTGGCCTGGCTCACACGTGTTAGACTTCGCGTCGTAAAATTTCTTCTCATCGGCCCATGCTTTAACCATGTGTTTGGGCCTCCAGTTATTCTGTCCGGCCCAAAAGATGTTTTCTCCGAAAGGACCGTTAGAATGAACAAGTCTACAATCTCCGATGCGTTCATTAGCCCACCTGCGTGCGTACGCAGCTAACCTCCCGTCCCATTGTAACGGAGGCTCTCCAACGCGCGCGCGTACTTTGTTGTGTGCGAATAGAAACTCAATAGCTGCTCTGTTTACTTTGTTACGACGATGATGTCTTCTTCGTCTTGCTCCCCATCTAAACCGGAACGAGAATTGTCTTCCGGGTAACGATACTGCTGTTGATGATAGAAATCGAGTTGTTGTTGTTCTTGATGGGGTTTCTGCGGAAGATTCATTTTGATTGATTTGGCCCGTCGTCACGGCGCAAAGCTGAAGAAAGAATAATGTAATGGTTACAAATATATGTAATGGAGCTCGCGTTTTTCGTTCACGGAGCTCCATTTTGGAAAGAAGATAAAATATATATAGATTTTTTCGTTTATCAGAGAGTTAATTACTATATTGTAGATGAAAAAGTGTAATTAACCCTAGGAATGAAAATTGTGAGAGGAAACGAATTAATAGGTCATTTTTTCTATTTATGAACGTTTAGTGTAAATATATCTTTTGCGTATGAGTCAATAGAAAGTCAACGCACGGTAATTATTGATTGTCGGAATACCGAACGTAATAATAAAACCTCGGTATTCAGTAAAACCACATTTAGGCAAATTTTGATATATATATGTCTAGGCCTAAACGTTAAAATACAATATATCACTATTTTTATATTGGGTTTTTTTAAGACCAAAAGGTTTTATTCTGATGAATAATTTGCATATTCGTGTAGCTAATATAGCTTTATTTATATATTTTAAAATCTATAGGCCGGTCAAACGCAAAAAATGAACATAAAATACAAGAATAAAATAGTTATATGTGTGCTTTATTCTTATAGGCTATTATTACTACTAATCGAAAATACCCAATTTGCATATAGCATCACAAAATAACAAAAACAATACTAGACACTTAAAAGTGCACGTCTTGGCTTCTTCTTAATACTCTGGTTATAGCTCCAAGCTTTCCAGAAATTAGGAAAGTTATTCTTCATATAATCAACAGGCTTCTTCAAAATGGAGCTGATTGACCAATCTTCAGGTAACTTCTCAATGTTCATATACATGGGAGCTCTTGGATCATTACGAGCTATACACCATTCATTAAACACATTGGTACTCACAGAAAAAATCTCTCTCACACAAGATCCTCCTTTTAAAGATAATCCCATCTCCACTGCATTGAAATTCCCTGTAGCCACATTTCCGATTGTATCTCCCACTTTCTTCCACCATGGTTTTGCCTCAGTAGTCTCTCCCGCGGTCACTAGAAGAGTGATCATGAGGAAAATCACTGATTTTCCCATGGTTTTGGATTGGTGGGGTTTTTGTGTCTTCATTTAGAAATCATCGGGTGATCATTTATAAGGATTGGGATATACTAATGTGTTACGTTAAGTTGTAGTATATACATTAAAGTTTTATCCCTTTGTAACATCGATTCATTTAAGTACAAATGTGTTTTTTGGTCGTTACTAATCCTATACGAGGCTATATCTACTAATCTAAGAGCATAAACGCTTAGGTACAATGTTATTTAATCAACGTTAATCAATTAGTTTCAAGCTAATTTAAAACTCAAATGATTCATAGATTACATAATCAGTAACCAATAAAAACATTGAAAGGAAGTTAAATTGAACCAGTGTCTGTCTCTAATATCGCGCTGGATCTTCGTTTTTGTCTGATTAGTAACTCGATTTGTAATGTGTCCTCCTACCTATATCATATACGTACGTACACAGTACTCTACCAAAAATTCATACAAAAAATACTTCCATAGATTTGTCCCAGTACCATAACACTGTCTTGAAATTTGTTTTAATACTCTTATTAATTTGACTAATTTTTGCAGCTGGCATATGTTAGTCTTGGGTAACTAAAGAGTTTCTGCCTAATTAAAAAAGACAGAAAAAAAATCGTACACGCTCTTTTTACTCCAAGATGTTAAAAAATACATAAAGCATATGATGATAATCCAGCCGACAACACGTGAAGCTTTGATCAACACGTATTTAAACTCCACCGCTAAAAAGATTCACTTGTCCGATTTTTTTTAAAAACAAAACACAAGTCTTAAGACAAACAATACTAATAAACTACGATCTTACGAAAACAAAAGTACAACATCCGTACTGGATCAAACCAAACCGAACCGGGTCAAAGATTTTCAAGCACATCCTCGTGGAGCAAACCCGACCCGAGAACCAACCAAATCATACACAACCCGGAAACCTTGTTGCTGAATATTCCCAATAATGGATAATCCACTCATCGTACCGGCGAACGCAAAACAGAATTTACCGTTCGAATCCACCGGAATCAAATAATTAGTCGCCGGAAGTGACACGTCAGCACCACGGAAATGCAAAACAACCGTGGGGACTTTAACCTCGTTAATACCGGAGAGATCGAAACACGTGTCGAACAGAGAAAAATCCGAAGCCCGTTTCAACTTAGCCCCGACCCGGAACGCATCTCTCATAGCGATATAAGCGGGTCGGATCAACCGGGTCACTGACGTACCCGAATCGATAATAACACCACCGTTACCGATCTGGTCCAGTTTAAAAAGCGAAGCCGTTACGCCCGCGACACGTGTCCCTCCGACGCTAATTCCCAAAAGCTCGACGTAATAGAAAGTATCGAGTTTCGGGTTCGATAAAAGCGGCGTGAATCTCGCGGTTCGTGAAACGGCGGCGTTTCCGAAAACTACCGAGGAAGGTTTCGAGGAAGCGGATCTATCGACTAGACAGTAAGAGAATTTCTGATTGAACCGGTGACCGGTCTGACCGGGAAATGATAACCTTCCTTTACCGAGACCTAATAAACCGGCTGCTCCGACAAAGAGACCTTCGTTGTCGTGTCCACATCCGACAGCGACTCCTTTAACTCTGTTCCGTCTGAATGTCAAAGTTTCCGTCGAGAAATCACCGACGGTGAAGGAACCATCTCCGTACGAGACTTGGTAGAGACAACTCCGGCGACGAGTGTTGCATCCGGCGGAGTCTAGTCGGCGACAGAGAGGAGAGGTGCAAGAGATAGTGGAGTAGGTTTTGGATTTTCTCGGGTCGAAAATCGGGTCGGATTGTGAGTAACATCTCCGACAAGGAGCACATTGGAGCCAGACGATGTCACTTCCGGTGTCGAGCACCATGTACATGTACCTCGCCGGAGTTCCGACACCGAAGCGCGTGAAGTACTCTCCGCTTCCTTGTGAGAGACCAGAGACTATGGAGCTGCTAAATCCTGATCCGCCGGGTCGTGGCGCGTGAGTAGTGTTTCTTCGCGGGACTCTGGTGATGAGTGATGCGATTGAGCTCACGCGCTTGGAGTCGCGGATGAGACGGGAAGCGAAGAGCTCTTGTGGTGTTTTGTTTGAAGAGAGAGCATCGATGTGGTCGAGGTTTAGTGTAATGGACTCCTCTGACTCGGATACGGATTCAGATTCGGATCCTAGGAAGAAGTCTGAGTCGGGTTCGGATTCGGATTCGGGTTGGAAGGAGACGGGAGAAGCAGAAGGAAGAGAATGAGAATTGGGGTTTAGAGTTTGGAAAGCAGGAAGAGAAGTAGAGAAGGAGAAGAAGAAGAAGAAGAAACAGAGAGAACAGAGGAAAGCTTTTCNGTAGAGAAGGAGAAGAAGAAGAAGAAGAAACAGAGAGAACAGAGGAAAGCTTTTTTTCTTCCTTCTTCCATTTTTTTTTTTTTTTTTTGGGAAAATGAGAATGAGTGAGAGTGGTGTGGTGTCCTCTGGACTCTGTATTAATAATTGAACTAAGTTTTTCTTCAACTACACAAACCAAGAAGAAGAAGAAACAAAGCTGTCTCTTTTATTTTTATTCTTTTTTTCTCTTTTTAATAAATGTTTATTATGACTAAATATCTTACTGTTGTGGAAAATGCAAAAGCGACATTACAGATTCGGTGGATAACAAACATTATGAAAAATATCATGTGATGTGGGGAACAATATGAAATAATTAGCTTATATAGGGGAAAATAACAGATTTTATTTGTGAAAAGCATAATTCTAAATTTTATATGGCTTATATCATTTCCCAATTATTCCACAATTGACGCCATATTTTGCTCAACATTTAGCTTAAACTGAACCACTACGGATGAATAAAATCCATATTGTCAGAAGTCCATACAAATATTGCCGAATGATAAATACTAGTAGAATAGGAGTGTACACAAATATTTCATGCACTATATTGCTTATGCATATGTGTGGCGTTTGTATGGTAATAGTTTCAAGACATTACATTTTATTTTATTCTTAAAATCGTCACTATCTTCTTATACTATGAATCTTGTTAGATTGTTGATATCATCAAACTCTCTTTTCATTTATTCCGCCCACAAATCTCGAAAATGACATCCAAGAATTGGAACTTTCATATTCAACGCTTGGTTGTACGTTACCATCATGCTACATTACTAAATATCCTGAGTAAGCATGAATCTAATGACATGCTTCTTCTTTAAATGAATACAAGGGAAGAAAAAAAGAGAATAAAAATATAGTGTGATGTTGGGGTGTGTGACCACCAATTAAATGCTGTAACCAATCTCTTTGTCACTGTATAAAGAATGTGAACATTATATGAATAAGTGTGTGAGCAGTAAATAATGACCTTTCACAGTTGAAAGCATTCATTTTTATCATCAAAACACTTTCATTTCTCATAAGGTTTAGTTAGGTGAAATTCTGACATTCCATATCAAGTGCCCTTAGCATAGTACCAAACATTTATAAAGAAGGCCGTACTTGACCGGTAGGTTCACTGACCGGATTTTTTAGGTTTTGCTAATCCGGGCAAGCCATATCTCTTAAATGAAGTTCCACTCTGATAGAGAATTAGGACATTAGTAGAAAATCAGTATTAGTTATCTCAAAAAAGGATGAAAAGAAACAAACTGGTTAAAGAGTCAAATGTAAAAAGAGATCAGAAAGCAAAAGCCACTGACAAAGAAAGTAAAAAAAGGGTCTTGTTTTAAATCTTGGACAGCAGAGACAAAAACACTTTCTTGCTTTATCCCCGTTAAGTGCTCACTCATCATTGCAAGGGTTGTCACATGAACAACTTGACATACAAAATCAAGTAAGCATTGCCTGGTGGGTAGTGCTATACACACTGACTGATACCAATATGTATTCTACACATTATGCTATCTCATACTTCTAATTGTGTAGTAGTTATCCAACTATACAAGATACTTCTAGCTGTGTAGTAATGATCTAACTATACAAGTTTCATGATATATTTTATGTGTGTTCTGATCAGAAGCCACTACAAGTACAACTATGAAAAGGAAAAACAGAAAGAACAAAGCTGATTTAGCATCACTAGGTGATATTGCACTTTTCAGATTGATAACACACAAACTCAAATAGCACTAGCAACAGATTTCGAGCACCGAAAAGAACTTAACTATAATGTCATTCGCAGTGCCTAATCAACTAGTAATGGATTTCCATCTTCCAATCAAACCACATCATTCCAAGATAAAGAAATGCTGACCTCCATAGTTATGGAGACAAAAGCCTAGTGTTTACTCGTCTCTAGACCAATACCCACTCTTTCCACCAGTTTTACGCTCAAGTCTCACATCCGTAATACTAATATCTTTTGAAGCAGCCTTACACATATCGTAAACAGTCAATCCAGCAACCGATACAGCAGTCATAGCTTCCATCTCAACTCCTGTTTTACCAGTGCAAGAAGCTTCTCCTTCAATGTCAACACTAAAATCATCAGGGTTCAATCTCAAGTCCACACGAACATGCGTAAGAGCAATGTTATGACACAGTGGGATTAAGCTGCTCGTTTGTTTAGCTCCGTTAATGCCAGCTATTTTCGCCACTCCAAGAACATCTCCTTTCCCCATCTGATTCGCTAATACCAAATCAAAAACTCTTTTCCCTAGAATCACTTTACAGCAAGCCAATGCAGTTCTCTTAGTATTGTCCTTAGAAGATACATCAACCATTTGAGCTTCCCCTGAGACTCCAACATGAGTTAGCTTAGAGATATCACTAGCCGCTTTCACAGATTTCTGATACTCAATATGTGATCTAATATCAGAATTCTCCGGTTCTGCAGGTTTCAAAGATTCAGTTTTGGATTTCATTTCAGAGAAATCCATTGAAGAAGGACCCGAAAATCCATCGGTGGAAGGTTCTTCTCCAAAGATTGACTTCATTTCCTGAAAATCAAAAGAAAAAAATATTGATATAACTTTACGGATTCGTATCTTATAATCGCAAATTCAATATCACTGATTTTTGCACTAAGCATCGGATTCTTTCGATTTTTCTCACAATTTTAGCATCGTAAGCACGAACTCTAACTCATTACACTGAATCTACTAAGTTTTATCAGCACAATTGATATTGGAGAACCCCAAAATCTCGAGATACGATTGATTTAGCTAGATACAGACACAGAGAGTGAGAAGAAGACCTGATTCATCTCATGTATATTCATGATTTGAGCATCGGTCTCTTCGTAAATCTTACTGCTAAAAGCCCTTTTCGTCGGAGAAATCACGGCTCGAAATCGACGGAGAAACATGGCGTGACGAATCGTTGAAAACATTTTATTTCACCGGACAGAACACAGAAACTACAGAAGAAGAAGCGAGAGAGTTAATGTAGGTTAATGCTAAACCGGTCTATTATCCGATATAATTTAGAATTATGGTTTCTGCTTAAGGAAACGACTTGGTTTAGACTTCAATAACCGAAATTTAGCTTGTCTTTTATTTAAACCGAACTTGTATATGTCTACCATATCATTGGAACAAAGATAGTATTCATTTGGTACTATGTGTACAAATGAGCTGCTAATCGTGGCCTAGCGATAGCCCACAATGGTTTAGCCTTAGGCATGGTCATGCCGTAAACTTCTGTCGTATCAATATCTTCCGGAGAAGACCAGTCGAAGCAATGGAAAAGCCTAGCCAAAGCCATAAGCACCATTGTCACACCTAAGGGAGCTCCGGGACATTTCCTTTTGCCTGCGCTGAATGGTAATATCTTAAAATCCGGTCCATGGCTTATCTCGACCCGTCCACTACCATCGACGGGCCAATGTCGCTCGGGCCTGAAGTGTTCAATGTCGTCCCATATCTTAGTGTTTCGACCTAATCCATGTGTGTTGATAAACACACGAGTCTTTGCCGGGATGTAATAGCCGTTTATTGTAGTTGCTCGGACGGATTCGTGAGGGATTAGGAATGGTCCGGCCGGATGCATTCGGAATGTCTCTCGTACCACACAACGTAGATAGTTTAATTGGACTAAGTCCGATTCATCGACCATCCGATTTGATCCTACAACATTGTCAAGCTCTTCTTGAATTTTGCGCATCACTCGCGGTTGCTTGATCACTTCGGCCATTGCCCATTCGTTTGTTACTGCTGAAGTATCGGTCGCAGCCGCTATCATATCCTGTTTAATTTTAGCAAACGTCAAATGCAAATGTAAACGCAGAAAAACGATAAAGACCTTAATTACAAATTTGATGTCTTAGTGTATTAGCACAAGATGTTAAGTAATACCTGAATTAGAGCTTTGATTTCGACATCATCCATGTGTTCTTTACCATTCTCACCAGGTAAAGACAATAAAACGTCGACAAAATCCGTGTCTACCTTACCATCTTCGTTTTCCCGTTTTGCTCTTCGATGCTCGTCAATGATCTTCGAATGAAACTTATCCACACGCTTCTCTACGTCTCTCATTTCTTTCTCGCATCCATACGGATCCAACCATCTCCAAAATGGCAAGTAGTCTCCTAAGTAAATAACACCCAACAGCCAAAACAACTTGTGAGTTATATGCATAAACTCCTGCGCTTCTTTTGGGGCTACTATGGAAGCAGGCCCAAAAAATTGTTTCCCTAGTAGCATTCGTGTTACATTGTTCATAGAAAAAGCTCCCAACACTTCCCTCAGGTTTATAGGACTTCCGGTTTTCGCCTTTTCGAAGACATCCCGTACTAGATACCGAGCTTCCTCGGCGCGCTGGGACGTAAAGGATTCGAGTCTTTTAGTTGTAAGTAGGTGTTCCATGCATATCCTTCTCATTCTTTTCCAATGCGGTCCCATTGGGGCTAATGCAACATCACCACATCCATATGCAAGGTGGACTGCAGCGAGTGTTCTAGGCCTTGATGCAAAAACGTCATCTTGCCTGAACAGAATCTCCCGTATGGTATCAGGATCATTCGTTGTGATGGCATCGACGTTTCCAAGCCGAAGGTAGACTAATGGGCCGTACTTGTCACAGAGTGAAGCCAAATCCCGGTGAGGTAAAGGACCCAGTTGGAGAAGGTTGCCTAAGATAGGCCATCTTGTTGGGCCGGGAGGAAGTCTTTGGGTTTTACGTGCTGAGACCTTGAGCCATCTCCATAGAAGAAGATTAAGAATGAGTATGACAGATATAAAGACCAAAACCAGAATCATTTAGTCTTGAATTCTTTGTTCAATTGGTCCTTTTCATTATTCCATTTGGTTTTTGTTGCTTCAATATATAGCAAAACATGGAAGACTAGTAGCTAAGTTTTTGTTAGAACTATCAGTTATCATTAATATATTAAAGAGGTCGATATAAAACTATGTCTCTTTCTTTGTGTGACACTTAAAAAAACTACATGCTTTGTTCATGTTCTTAAGTCGATTTATTAGGACAGATTTAGATTAGAAAGACATCAAATCTTGAATAAAAGACATGTAAAATTCTAAAGATAGTTTTATGATCATATACTGAAAATCAACATATTAGATACTAATCCAAATATCGTTTATGAACCAACTCAACACCAAATTTTTTCGTTTTTAACATATATGTTTACTATTATCATATTTTATATCATGCTAAATCTATTTCTATTAATAAAAAGTCGAAGTCTAGATGTTCTGATGTCAAATCATTAATAAACCTTATGTTACCATTGGATTAATGTCTCTCTATTTGGAAAAGTCAAAAACCTGATGATACAAAATATAGAAATATAAAACTTTACATGCTACAGATATTCTAAGAAAGTAGTAACAGAAGTGTTACTGCCAAGATGGTTCCGTGGTCTAGCGGTTAGGACACTAGACTCTGAATCTAGTAACCCGAGTTCAATTCTCGGCGGAACCTATTTGTTTTCTCTTTTAAAGTTTGACTTCTCTGTTTCTGTTCATTCAGCTGAAATTTATTACTATGCTCTTATTTAGTTTTATTGTCTACGACTCGAGTAAATGCTTTGTGGTTGTGGGTTCTTCATTCTTCTTGAGCAATCCCTCTTCTTCGGTTTAATAGAAGTCCACAAGACTTCTCTATGTCCTCAATCTAACACATAACTCAAGCTAAGGCTGTAGATTACAAAATTGACCCACATTTGATTTATCTGTGCCATAAACACATGTTGAAGAGTTCAACTTGAACTCGAATCGACTTTCGAGGAGGACAAGAATCAGAAGAAAGACTGATTCTTAAGCAACTTCAAGACTTCACCAAATATAAATCGATAACAAATTGTGATGCTGAATAATTTGATGTACTGGGGAATGACTACTTTAGTCAATAGAAGTTCTACAATCCTAGTTTGGAGGATTCTTACAGGTATATAATAACCAAAAAAAAAAGAAAACAAGAAAAACCTAAAAGAAAGAAGAAAAAAAGAACCATTCAAAATCGGTTCTTCATTACAAACTTACTTCCAACTTCTTCGGTCTCTCATACAAGGCTATCTACCTGATGATGTTCTTGACTGAACAGAACTCGATTGCTCTCTAGAGAACACCGAGATCAGCTTATCTTTCGTTAACTCTTCGGATTTGATCACAAACGTATGAAACACGGTGTCCTGCGACACCTCGAGGTGAGAGTTAGTCACTTCTACTTTAGCCTCTTGAAATGCATGGA